>VYZW01024859.1:1063-12259 GCA_013401315.1 Balaeniceps rex | reverse complement strand
AATGGAAATTGCATTTGGCTTGTGCTTAGGTGAATATACCATACAAAGAAGAACCAATCCTTGAGCTGAGTTGAAGCTTAAACTGCTTCGATGAAGAAGTCCAGATTGAGCAACGTTTTTGTAAACCGCGTTCTAGATTCCAAGTGGTTGGAGTGAGCGCTCCTGCAAAGGGAGAGAATATTGTTGCAAAGATTCCTACAGGACAGTGGTGTCAGCTCTTGCTCCTCATTGGCACCGTCCAACCACTATCATAACCACTTTCAAACTATTTGAGTTTTCAGACTAGCACCAGGAAAGATTTTGAGGTTCTTTCTAGCTTTGTTTTAAAATACCAGTTGCAGGAGCTGGGCTTGCTATCTGGTGCAGAAAATTTCTCCATGACATTTGATTCATAATGCCACCAGTCACTACTGCTGAACAGAGAGGAGAAATACCAGTGTATCACCCAGGCAACGTTCATTCCTCATTAGGCCACTTCCACAGAGGGTAATGCAGAACACCAGCTTTCCTGTCCCACTCATCTCCTATAAAATGCTATTTATGTCTTCCTGGTGGTGCTTGTAATCGCCTCTATTACCCAGCATGGTCTTTTAGCACAATGACCTTAACTACGGTTAATGATTTTTCCATATGCTTTCAAAAGACAGGATTACTTGGAAATCTGTAAATTGTACATTTTTGTTTTTCAGTGTTAGAAGAACCTTGAATTAATACAACATGCTCATGCCTAGCCCTAGAGAGGAAATAAGAGTTGGCTTTACAATCAGACATATCTTTCAGAAGTGTAAATTAACAACAGACTCCCAAAAGCTGTAAGTTACAGAGCATGACATGGTTATGAAGGAACAGTTTTCCAGCTCCAGTGCTGCTCAAAAGCTAGTAGTTCTTTCCACCTGGTTTCCCTTCCACTCTGCTTATCAGGTCACTTTAGTTTTAGAAGCATTTCTCTTTCAGTTTACGAGGACATGTAAGCAAGTTCTCAAGTGCCTCTCTGAAAAGCTGGGCTTAGTATTTCACAAGCTGCTGACAGCCTTTTAAAAGCTTAAGGCCTTTGTTGACTCAAGATCAACAAATAAGACTAGAAGACTAGCAAGACAAAAAGATCACTTAAGAGAAAGCTTTCTATAACAGGGAAGGTAGCACCCATCTGTCCACCTCTAAAGCCCTGTACATCTTTGAAGAAAAGATGCATCCAGAAAATGGATACAAACTTTTACTCTACTTCTGCTTTTAGAACCTCCAAAATTTCAGTTATCCCTCCCACAAGGAAAAGGCTGTACAGACCCTTGTAAGACCCGCTTCTTTTTTTTGTGATAAAGTATTGTCAGCTCATAAATAAAAAAATTCGCTTTACCTCAGATCTGATCTATCACAGTAAAAATCATAGATCTGCTGGAAACTCAAGGTTAAGACCCTAAGTGACACTTCCAATTTCTCTATGAAGTAAAAATCCCCAGAGGATTTCCACAGCTCCCTCTCACCCAGGTAAATAAAATACCATCGAGCATAGATGGCTTTTCATTATTTGGGCTAATGAGTGGGAATAATCCAGACATAGAAGAACAGGCAATACAAAGCATGTATAAAATAGTTAAAATATTTTAGGCTTACTTTTGAAAACACAGACTTACAAGACAAACCAAAGCCAAATACCACTGAATGTCAAATAGATACTGTTTCTCATTACGCTGTGCATGCTGTCCAGGCTACACACTCAAGACTCTTCACCCTTTAGGAAAGGGTAAGCAGCAATCAAAATTGTTTTCTTTAAAAAGAAAATTATAAATTAATTGGGTCAAGGACAGAATGGGCTAGCAGCCCAAAGAACCTTCAAAATTGCTGTAATCGCTTTCAACAACATAAAAAAATAAGGATGAAACAAAAACAGAGCTGTGGCTCTGTTTCTTTCTCTCTTTCTAAAAGAGCTAATAAAGTTTGACAGAATAGCTCTGAATAAAAATAACAGCTATGTTTAGGAGAATAGACAACAACTTTTCTTATTATTGCACCAGTAGAACAAATAAAGTATCCAACTCAACTCTGAAACTGCTCCTTCAGGCTGTGCTCGGACCATGAAGCAGTCGGCACTTTGAGATGGCCATGCCTCAGACTTTTTCTCTGGAGCAAGTTCCCCAAAGACTAAAATGTCCATAAACTTAAAAAACAACAACAAGGAAAAAAGAAAAAAACAACATGTTTTATTGGAGTAGAAGGAATACTTAGCCTTTTATGCAGAGACACTCATAGTGACTAGGTCAATCAGAACAAAACCAGACAAACAAACAAAAAAATATTACAAATTCGCAGCCAAGTTGGCCGTGATAGACCAGAAACAGGGAGGGCTGCTGGCTCCTGGACCCTCTGCAGGACCTTCCCTCTCTGACAAGCTCTCTTCCCTCCAGAAGGCACCAGCTCACCTGCAAGGTCCCCTAAAAGGAACATAACATATATCTGAGAGCATTGTGCATCACATGAGTCTTTACTACAGTAACATTAGCCCCGAGTAACTACAAAATCTTGTGCTTGTGCATGGCTTAACTTTGCTGATGTCAATAACAACTGTTTGTTGTGCATAAAAGAGTTAAGAATATACAGAAATGTTTGTAAGATCAGGTCTAATAATGAAAACTGATGGCTGAATTATGAAGATGGGCTTAAGCACAAGAAAAAGGGATGTTCACAAGTGCATCACTCGAAGGAGAAAAGACTTCTCAGAAGTTTTGCTCCATGTATGATCTGATTATTATTGCAAGAAAAGCTTTTTTGTTCTAAAGCTTTTATGAGTTAGAGTACTGTTCTGGTTTTGGCTGGGCTAGAGTTAATTTTCTTCATAGTAGCTTATATGGTGCTGTGTTTTGGATTTGTGATGAAAACAGTGTTGATAACACACTGATGTTTTAGTTATTGCTAGAATAGTGCATACACAGTGTTAAGGCCTTTTCTGTTTCTCTCTCTGGCCTGCCAATGAGTAGGCTGGGAGTGCACAAGAAGTTGGGAGGGGACACAGCCAGGACAGCTGACCCCAACTGACCAAAGGGATACTCCATACCATATGACAATGTGCTCAGCAATAAAAACTGGGGGGTAAGTTTGCTGGGGCTGCTCTTGTTAGGGGACTGGCTGGGCATTGGTCAGCTGGTGATGAACAATTATTTTGGGGCTGGTTTTTTTTTTTTGCATCACTTGTTTTTCTTGGTTTTGGCTTTTTCTTTTTGTTTTGTTTTGGGGTTTTTGGGTGGTGGCAGTGGGTTCTTTTTACTTATTAAACTGTCTTTATCTCAACCCATGAGTTTTTTTCATATGATATCTTCAAGTAGCTGAATGTAGTGTTTTAGTAATTAACTGTTTTTTAAGTATTATTAGCTGATGCTTCAGTGCTATAGTGCCTTCCAGTATCCCGTGTTTGTAAAACAAATATTGTAAATATTGATTTCAGAGCTACCAGAGATCAAATGTGTAGTGATATTCTTTTTATATTCTAATAAAACAACAACGTACATCTTAATTGCATGAGAGTCAGGCTTTCAACCACATGGAACCATATGTCTGCTCTTTTTACATTAGTGTTTTATCTAACTTCCTGTGACTTTCAAAACTAACACTTTTACATTATCAAATGATAAGTTATTTTAGATGTATCTTCACAAATGTTTTTTCAAAGAATGGGGTTTCATTCCAAACCTGAGTGAATTTTTTACTTTGGAATACCATCAACCAGAGAAATTCAGATTCTAAGCATTCCCAGGATCCTCTTTGTCTTCTACTTTCTAATTACTCCTGCTCATAAAATCTCAATCACTTGCAAATTCTCCTGACTAAATAATTTCTCTTTCTCTGTAGTCTTATCCAACCGGAAGAGCAAGCCTACACATCTGTGTCTGGGTCTCTATGAATTATTTTCTGAGGATATTCAAACTCCCAGTAGTCCACAGGTCACTTTCCGTACTTATCGTTATTCCACCTGTTGTTTCATCTTTTTACTGTCCTGTCTCTGAACTGCATATCCTTATTCCACCATGGCTGGTCCTGCAACTTTGTGCCCTACGCAAAATACTTCCCCAGGAAAGGGATGTTTTCCTGAAATCCGCAAGTTGATCAGCCAGTCTTCTTTTCATATGATTTTACGGGTGTCATGGCTGAGAATTAGATAATTTCATTGAAGGTCATGCATGATGCTAAGTCTTGTGATTAAGGAATACATATTGGCACCACAGGTCACCGAGTCTTCATAAGGATCATGGTATAATTTATTTTGGAAGACACCTCTGGTTGTTGTATAGTTGAACCCCTTGCATGAAGAGTACTACATTCAAACTTAGATGTTATTGCTCAGGTCCTTGTTCTAGATGAATCTCTAAGGATAAAGGTTCCACACACTCTCTGGGCCACTCTTCCAGCAATTCTCTTTGCAAAAACTTCTTTCCTTGTGTCCAGTTGGAATTTCCCCCTTTATAACTTTTGGCCTTTTGACCTCTTTTCCTCTGTGGGTCTCAGAAGGGTCTGCCTCCACCTCTACAGACCTCCCTTTGGGTAGTGAAAAGCTATAATGATATAGCTATAGCCTTCTGTTTTCCAGGCGAAACAAATACAGTTCCCATAGAAGTTTCTTGTATGTCATGTGTTCCAGCCCCCTGACTGGTGGCACTCTGCTGAGCCCACTCCATTTTTTCAACATTTTTAGTCTACTACACATGAAAAGCTAGAAACAATACTCTAAGTGTCGCTTCATGAGTGCTAAATGAAGGGAAGAAATGACAGTCCTTGTCCATGTGACTATTTACTTGTTATTATAGCCCAATATGTGATTAAACTTCACCGCTTCAAGTAAACATGGCTTATTCATATCCCATTCATCCCCCAAAACTCTCAGATTCTCTTTGGCATAGCTGCTACCTACTGTCTGGGTCCTCAGACTTCACAGACAGGTTCTGACTGAGGTACAGGTCTTTGCATTTGTGTTTGTTGAAGTTCATGGGATCCCTGTGGTCCAGTTCCTTCAGCTTGTTGAGGTCCTGACAAAGAAATCTCTGAATCCATCTGTAAATACTAATTCAGAGCAGAATCTGAGATAATGGGAATCCACAGAAGTGCAGATTTAGTTAAGTATGGTCATTATTCATGCTTAACAGGTATGTCCGAGACATAGATGATCCTTGATGTAGAAGTAAAAACTGGAAGACAGTCCTTTTCTGAATAGCTTCTAATCTATGTAAAGAGAGACATCACAGCAGCATGGAGACAGTCTGATGGGCATGTAGAAAGAAATAATGAATTAACAATGGTTTGCATAACAGGTAGTTGTGAAAGTGTAACGGGACCAAGCCATTGCGATTTCTTTGTAGATATTTTGTGCCCCTGCTTTCAGACTCCCTTTTCCTCTTTGAGGAGGGGCTGTGTGGATAAATATGCTAGATTTGGAGGTGCCTAAGCACTATAAAAAGAGGAGGAATAAATTACCTGAGACAGTCTTTCAAACTGTATTGGGTTTGTGTGGCAAGGTTTTGGTAGCAGGAGGGCTACAGGGTTGGCTTCTGTGAGAAGCTGCTAGAAGCTTCCCCTATGTCCAATAGAGCCAATGCCAGCCGTCTCCAAGATGGAGCTGCCACCGGCCAAGGCCGAGCCAATCAGCGATGCTGGTAGCGCCTCTGGCATAACATATTTAAGAAGTAGGGAAAAAAAACCCCTGAGCAATTGTAGCCAGGAGTGAGCAGTGAGAATATGTGAGAGAAAAAACTATGCGGACATGAAAGTCAGTGAAGAAGGAAGGGGAGGATGTGCTCCAGGCACCGGAGCACAGATTCCCTTGCAGTCTGCGGTGAAGATCATGGTGAAGCAGGTTGTCCCCCTGCAGCCCATGGAGGTCCACGGTGGAGCAGATATCCACCTGCAGCCCATGGAGGACCCCACGCCAGAGCAGGTGGATGCGCCTAAAGGAGGCTATGACCCCATGGGGGACCCACGCTGGAGCAGCCTGCTCCTGAAGGACTGCACCTTGTGGAAAGAATGCATGCTGGAGCAGTTTGTGAAGAACAGTAGACCCATGGGAAGGGCCCATGTTGGAGAAGTTCATGGAGAACTGTCTCCCATGGGAGGGACCCCACACTGGAGCAGGGGAAGAGTGTGAGGAGTCCTCCCCCTGAGGAGGAAGGAGCAGCAGAGACAATGTAGCAGCAGAGACGATGTGTGATGAACTGACCGCAACCCCCATTCCCTGTTCCCCTGCACTGCTCCAGGGGAGGAGGTAGAGAAATTGGGAGTAAAGTTAAGCCTGGGAAGAAGGGAAGGGGGAAGGTGTTCTTAAGATTTAGTTTTTATTTCTTATTACCCTACTCTGATACAATTGGCAATAAATTAAATTAATTTCCCAGAGTCAAATCTATTTTGCCTGTGACAGTAATTGGTGAATGATCTCTCCCTGTCTTTATCTTGACCCGTGAGCCTTTCGATATATTTTCTCTCCCCTGTCCTGTTGAGGAGGGGGAATGATAGAGCAGCTTTGGTGGGCACCTGGCATTCAGCCAGGGTCAATTCACCACACAAATGAACTTTTAAAGGAAGAAATATGGAAGGATATGCAGGGAATTTACAGAAAGGTTTCTATAGGTTTTCCAGAGGAAAATGTATCTCTTTGCAAAGTTAAACAATTTTTTATTCTAGTGAAGTATTAAGGGCTAGAGCTGGCTGAAGAATGACAATTTAATTCTGTGAGAAAATTTGAGGTGGTAAAGTATGTCATTCTTCCACATTGAAATTGTGTCAGGTACATTTTTGTTTTGAAGTGATCCAATTTTCTGGACCTTTTAATCATTCTCTTTATTTCTGGAAGTGACCAGAAAGCCCAGCTAGGTTTCTAAATCTTTCTTGTTGGGAACTTCATCAAAATCAGTGTTTCCATAAATTGTGTTTGCCCTTAACAGAACAGCAAATTTAAGCCCAAAAGACATTTCTTTTAAGAGGGTCTGATGCTATTACAAATTGTGTAGGAAGAAAGAAAACAAATCAAAGGGGATAATTATTCTCAGGAATATTTCAAAATTATTTTGAGCTGCTTCAGAGGAGTCAGTCATGCATTGTGCCATGGATATAGGGGTCCAAACAGAAAAAAACCTGCCCAAAAGTTACGTGGAGAGAAATTAGTCTGCAGTGCCCTACTCTAGGGAAAGACTGCAACACATAGGTGCTGCTGCTGGAGATGGGTAAATCTGGAGAAGGGATTCATACAGCTAGTCAGATGAGTTCCTAATAGCTGGGGTTAATGCAACCTCGTTGCCTATCTTGCGGTTCAGCTCTCTGTGACCCATTCCTAACTTGAGTACGGCACAACTGCATAACCATGGCTAAGGCTTCTGAGGCAACTGTTTTGTGATTAGAGAAATTGTGAGAAAGTACATTTAAGTAGCACCATGCAATATAGGGTAGACAGAAACAAGACTGTTAAGTAAGGAATAGGTGTCAACACAAGGATTAAAGAGAGAAAAAAAACCACAGTCCTAAACAATATGGAATAGTACAAAATGCTACAGGAAAAAACAGTAGTATAAGACAACTCCATGACTCTGAAGCCCCATTTCAGGGAGCAGCAAATGCCAACCCTTTCCTATCAGATTAACTACTGCCTGCTAGCAAAGACATTGGATGTCTTATGGTGATAAGTATGTTAGTGCTTAGACTGGTGGCTTGTTAATGCTAGCTATCGTTTGTGTGTGATATCCGATAAATGACGGCTTTATACTTTGAAGTTTTATATGGAAATCTTCAGAGTTTTTCAGTACACGGCAAAAAGAGACCCCAAAAAAGTGACCCTGAGGTAGACAGATGGTTACACCAGTTGCTACTGCTGATGTCCCAGTTGAGTAGTGAGAATAAATTTAAGTCGTTTTTTAAGAACTGCAGTAGCATTCCTAGACACAAGTGATGACATAAATAAAGTTTAGTGACCTTGGGAGTAAATCTCTTCTGAGGTAATTCTGGACTCATTAGTAAAATATATGTGTAGTGGGGAAGCACTTTGAATCCTCTATGACAGGGAGGGAAAACTGACCCTCAGAGTTCTTACAGTCTGTTTAGGCAAGTCAGTCAAAGCTTTTAAGGTTAGCATAGAGTGTACTACAATGAAAAGATGCATGTAGCTCCTTTACAAGTTACACACAGTATAAAAAGCATACATGATTTCAGTAAATATATATGCAAACAGTGATGATGAGATAAAATACTCACCTGTGTGGACGTGCTGGTATGCAGTGTGGTAGTGCATTACACTGTAACTCCATTTGAACACTTGCTATACCTGCTATTCAGAATTCAGCCATCAGCAAACCTGTTAATGATCTCCAGTATCTGTGGGGAAATGGATGCACAGTATTATGAAAATTTACTGGAAATTGGTCTGGAGCAACTAAAAGATTAGTTGTTGTAGGCAAGAAAATTGAATCAGCATAAGAATCCACGGAACCATGCAGCAGAGAAAGAGTAAGTTACATAAACACGATGTCAGGTTAGAAAAGACAAATAATGAGTGTTGTAAATAGGCCACCCTTAAGCACAATAATGGTCTGTACTGTTAAACTGTCATAACCTAAGTGTCACACCTAATTTTCATGTGCATTTAGGTTTGTCTCAGGAAGGTAAGCTTTAATTGCTGCTAAGTTGGCCCAGGCTTGATTATTGGTTTTATTATAAAAGAGGGGAGGAGGAAGAATGTCACAATGTATCTTTATTTATATTGAAGCAACTTCCAACAGATGACCTCACTAGTATTACAAAATGGAATATAAATTATTAAAACAATTATGTGTAGTAAACATAACAAAATGCACCTGTTCAGAATCTGGTTTGGTCTCAAGAAGTGGAAAGGAGAAATTGCTTTGGAGTTTAATGAAATCCATGATATTTATCCATATATTCTTTTCCATATAATTACTGAGGCATGAACCATTTACTTGGTATGTGCTCGTACATCCTTTGATAATAGTAAACCACTTTTAGGACTCATTTCTGTGTTACCTGTATTGGACCACAGCCACTGAATATCCATTTGGCTTGCCACTTCAGCCACTGGGAAAGAGAATTGGAACAGATGAAAAGAAGCAGCAACTAAGTGACTGACCGTGTGAAGGATCACAAAGATGGTGTGCAATCCTCTACTGTTAGCTTGTAGAAAAGGTGTTCCAGTCCTGTACCTATAGGGCTTCTTATACCACTTAATAGTGCCTTACATCCAGTAGTATCCAGAGAGAACCATTAAGGTCAGTATAGACTTGTCAGACCCCTGATTGTCAGCTGTCATTGTCAACACAGCCTCCCATTCCCATTCTCCCAATGTGGAGGAGATGAAGTTGAATGGACATGACTGAAATCCTTTGTTGCTCTCTCCCCGACTCTGGGAACAGACATTCCATTAATTAACACTCAATTCAAACAATTTTTGCGCTGAGAGTAAATATTGGAATTACATATAGGAAGTTTGAATATTACTTTGGGACCTGAGAGAGGGTAACTCATACTGTATGTGTAGCAGGAAAGTTCAAATGACAGACTTTGAAGTAACTATTTTTTAATCTTATTATCAAAATAATGTTTTCTAGTTAAACAAAATAAAGCCCAGTCCCACATACTAGAAAATTACTAACAAATCCTTCTGAAACAATGCAGAAAGTTCGTTCTTCCAACTGACTTTTTATGATGCTGTTAATAGCTGTGTTACAAATCAGTGGTGTTTCTTGCACTACAGACACACATTTATACTATACTATTAGATAGATATTATTTTCAAGGAAATATGAGAAGGAATTGCAGGGTTCTAAAAACTCTAAAGTCATGATAAATGAAAGCAGAGGAAAAAGATAAAGGCACAAAGTAACATATATATTCTGCAAGGTAGGGAAATCACGTCTGAATACTTAAAAGAATTACACTCTTTACTGCATAGAATATAAAGCTTTTCAAAGAAAAAGTGTTTTTGCAAGACACTAAGAATAGTGAAAAATTCTTTGCTTCTGAGTTGTGAGACTCCAAGAATCATTTTAAAGGGAAAAATAGGACAAAAGAAACAGAAGAGAGAAGTGATGGGTTACCACCCAAAGCAAAGAATTGTACACATTAGATCTGTAAATGTCACTCATTTTTAGACTGTTAGTATATAAATTAATTACAAAATAAGTTTATCTCTAGTATTCTAATCTTGAACAAAATTTCTTGCTTCGCTAACAAAGTACGTGAAATAAAATACACCATGAAGAAGTTCTAAGATACCCAGCTACAAAAACTAATGAGAGCTATCTGCAGTGAGCAAGGACAGCACTGTATGAAGACAGTTTTGCTTCTTAGAAGAGACAAGGACACTGAAAATTGCAGCTCCCTTTTCTTTTGTTCATTCTTGCTTGCTTCTCGTTTATGCTGTAAGAGCTGCAATTCTTTTCAGCATGTTACTTTTTCTTATTGGAGAAAGCACAAAGCACTTAAGAAAGAACACTTTTTTCCCTTCAAGTAACACCAAAACATAAAATAACACCGGTATAATCTTGGCCTAGTTGAAGCCCATAGAAAAATCCCTATTGACTTCAAGTAGACCAGCAGTGGATCTGTGTTTTTGTAAGACCATGCTATTTGCCATCCAAATGTTTACAAACTCCCATGGATAAATGACTGGTTCAAAATTCCTGGTGTGTGCCAGGCCCATCCATCTGTGTTCTGCCAGCTCTGCTTTGAAAAAGGGACCAGACCTTCACTTAGTCTCTTCTCCTAAAATAGCATTGGGAAGAGCTCCCTTACACTCATGTAACTCTAGCAGCTCTCTAACGTGCATCTCAGTTCTGCCTTCAGGTGGATATAAGGGGATCGAGCTTTCCTACTTTATAAGACTAAGCAGGGATAAAACACAACTGAGTCATTAGTGAACAAAGCACACATTACAGCAATCATCTCAGGCAGTAAATCACTTTGCAAACTGTGCCACAAAGATGCTTATTAAACACAGAGCACCCAGTCCAATCCGTATTTCAGCTGAGGAACTGCCACTGAGGAGAATATTACATAAGGAAGGAACTTGACCTAAAGTCATCTCAGAGACCCATTTCTGCAAAGAGAAATGGCATAGATACAGTGGTGAGACACAGAGGAAGGAAGAGGCCAGTACTTCAGACCTTTCCATGTGAACAAAATTCACTGATTATGTCCTGGAGATTTCTGCCTATTTTA
>VYZW01024858.1:0-10370 GCA_013401315.1 Balaeniceps rex | reverse complement strand
TGTTTGGCTCATGGTAACTGCTGGATTAAATGGACCCATTCAACCGATGGCTGCCAAAAATTAAAGTATGGAGTGTGAGAGGTTGGAGCTGGACATGCACCAGCTCTTGGGATGCTCAGGGTGCAAGACAGCTAGATGAGTAAAAATACAACAAAAATAATGCCCAGTATGGTTTTCTATTGGACTATATTGGGCTATTGTTTTTATTGCAGCATGGGCAGCAGGTAAACTCCCAATGATATTTCTTATTCCTACTACAGCACTGGTGCTCACTGAAATCAATACCTGTGACTAAAGAGAAATAAAACAAAAATGCTTATGAAGCCCGAGTTTAGCAAAATCAAACCCTATGTGCCTGCTGTGAAATGGTATCAAGAGCGTACATTCAAGATGGATGTGGTGAGTTTCGGCTAAAGAGTATATCTATGGTAAAGAAAACTGAAAAATCAATGGACGATTATTAATCAGTCTGCTTCAGGGCACAGAATCAGTTGTCCATCTAAAAATCAATAAATCCTTTGGCATATCTTCTGTCACAAGCTCTTTTAACCCAAATTGCCTTACTGCGTAGGAGAAGAGCTGGCCCCGAGCCTTCCAGACGAAGCCTTGCCTGCCAGAGTACTTCAGCAGAAATTTCTAGGCTGAGGGCACTGCCCTCCTAAAATTGAGGATGAACTTCATGAAAGGGTTTTACATGTTGACTTTTCTGAGAGCAGGTAAGCTGTTGTGAAAAAAGAATGGGTTTGGAAGCACAGAGATGACTGTAAAATCACAGAATCGCAGAATGGTTGAGGTTGGAAGGGAAAAAATTTTAATATTTGTTTTAGTTGATTTCCCCCTTCCCCAAATCCTTCTGAAATCTTAATTATTTTAATCTCTCATGATAAAGTAATATTTCTGAAAACTGGCAAAAACATTTTAAAAATTTGAAAAGGAGATTTTAATCAGCCTGATGCCACTATGTCTCTTCTCATAGTTTAGAAAATCCTGAAATGTCATTATGGGTCAACCAAACCCACGATCTAAAGCAGGTTAAAGAAAAGGTGTTGCTTTGGGCTGGAAAATAATTATTTCTACAGCTCTACGTCAAAGACAAATGAAAACTAACTCAATTCCTCTACTACATTTGTCTGACTGTATGGGTTGTTGCTTCCTACTGTTGTTGGAGTTTTATTCCAACTGGGCAAGGAGTAATAGGGCCAGCCAGGAGTAATATAGCAGTCTAATATGGCTATTCCTTACATGAAAATGAGGCCAAATGGCTTCTATCAGCGCTCTCTACCCTCAGGAAAATCAAAATCACTGCCATGCGAATTATAACTAATGCACTTCAAAATAAAAACGAGCAGCAATAAAAAAAAATTCACTCCATTTTCTGTTTTTACACAATCCTATATTTACATGTATATATAAAATGGTGATGAAGTCATCATTTAGCCCAATTGTTTCAATTATGTGAATGCATTTTGCTCAGGAGTAGACACATTGTGCTATGACTATTTCACTCAGCTTCAATGCTGTTATTATCCAGCCTGACTGATAACATTTGAACCCGTAACCAGCGAGCTGCAGGAGGAGAACGGCTGACATTTTAAAAGTTGCAGTTTCTTTTCCTGATGAATCTGTAGCTGTTGCTCAAATAAAGACACTTCCTTGAAGCTGAGCAAACTGACGTAAATTGTCTGCCGTGTATTTCATTGTTTGCTAATTTCTCAAATAAATTGTGCTGCATAAAAAGTCAGGTGGAAAGGCAACTAGGTCTCTCTCATGCAGGGAAAAGTTAGCTATTTTTGTTGTTCTTCCTTTTTTTCCTTTAAGTTGTTTTGTTGTTTGTTTTTTTTTTTTAAATTAATAGCATTTGACACCTTCAGAGTTGTACCATGCTTCCACCTGATTTTCTTTTGGAAGCCTTCCTCCGCTTTCAGCCCCCGCTCTTTCCTCCGTTCTGCCAGCTAATTAAACACATAAACCTGTGAGAAAGCCACAGTTAAACCCATCCTGCTAACAAAGACAATTTCTCAATAGGCCTAATGTCGAATGTTTCAGATGCCTGACGAAACCTCTTCATGAAGCAATACATTTAGCCACACGGCTGCCACTTGAGGTTGGTGATTACCCAAAACTATAAGGCAGGGATTGAGCACTGCATCTGCATGCATAAAAGTTTTAATGAATGCCCCAACTATGGGGCTAAAAATGTGACGCTTGTGTGCAGGCATTGGTACGAGCAAGAACTTTATGGAGTGGACACTTACAACATTATGCTTATTGTTGCTAAATAAACTCATTCCTGCCATTAGCAGCAAGCTGTAATGGAAATGGGAGCTCGTTCTGTAGCTCTTGTCGCTAATTGGGATGTAGATGCCAAAATGATAATGCCTTAAAATACCTTGGATAGATGGGTGGAGGGAGAGATAGGCTTTCTTTGCATTCAAAACCACTTCTGCACTTTGTCCACTTCAAATAGCAAGTTTGTGAGCCCTGTGTGCCTGATTTATTAAATACACCCTTTGTATATTTGCTCTTTAAACTCAATCATTTTTACAGTTATAACATAATCATTATGTGCAAGAATATTTACTGTCTGCAGTAAATATAATTAATTAGTCCTGGTACACAAAATTTTAATTTTATTTGGCGACTATAAATCATTTCTGATTCAGCAAATGGTATTGCAGAAAGCCTGGTAAACTAAATGCTGTTTCACTTAATGTTGCTAAATAACTGAATAAGAAGAAGTGCTGGGTAAATGGCGTGGAAGTAATATCTAGCATCACTCTTATCAAAATGAAAGTTCTTTAAAGCTAAACCTCATTTTCAGCAGCAAATGAAAAGCCTAAGCAAAAAACATATTTTCTTACCTCTTTTAGGAAAAAAAGACATATTTTAACCAAATATATAATGCACATAATTTTAATTTTACCAGAAATTGTATTTTACACCATCTATGGCATTAGCTTCCTGCGGAACTCTTGGTAGCACACACTGCAGTTTCATTTTTGAGTCACCAAGAATTTGCTTAATTTCCATGACTTATCCTATAGTCATAAATAGTTTGAGGGATGAGGTAAGGAGGGAACATTCTTGGAAATTACTCTCCTAAACTTCCAATGCCTTCACCGTTACATTTCCCTGAGCAAGCAACAGACAGGCACACACACACAATTCCTATAGAGGATATATAATATGTGTATTTATTTAGTGAGTAACATAAGACTTTGTCATAGTTCTTGCCAGAATCATGTTTAAAATGTGCATTTAAATATTTATTGAGTAAACTGCTCTGTTGATTAGCTTTATTAAGAAAATATTGCTGGCAGCTAATGAAATGAAATAATGGCAAGGGGACTTGCATATGCTTTAGAAGATTAGGGTTCACAAAACCTTGGGAAAGGACCTGGGTAATGCTATAAAAATACAGAATTACTTACCTGTAAGGAAGATAAAGCAAAAACTCAGCAGAGGTATTCATTATACTAAAATAGCTTGACTAATCCATGGCCTTTGAAACAGGCTCCTTAGGCGATCGACTTAGCCACTGCTTCAAGTAGAAAGTAAAACACATTAGCTGTGCGTATTTTTGCACCAAGCAGTAGTTAACGAAGACAAAACTGAAACTGCTGACCAATTGCTGTTTGTTAAGTGCTTCACCTGTGCCAGAGGAGAAGATCCTAGGTTTTGTGAGTGTGAGACAGTACGAAGACACTCATGTGGCGGGTGGACATGCTGGTCATTAAAATCTATGTAATAAAGTTTCAGGTCATCTGATACATGGTGGTGAGTGATCCCTTTAAAAATATATATATTGATAATTCTAAAATATTGCAAACTTGGTTCTGTTGGGAAGAGGCATTTGAGCCAGCCTTGGCCGAACAAATGTAGGTGGAAGTGGGCAAAACAGCCATGAGGTTGGCTGAGGTTGTTGTTGGAAACAACACTGGTGCATGCTGTGTGTGGTTTCTGGGTGCTAATGGGAGAGAGCGGTCACTCCTGGCATTGCATCTTCATCATCATGCTGAACATTGGACGGAGACAAAGGCCCTTAAACTTGTTGTGCTATAATATCCAGTGTCACACCCTGAGAAAGGAGGTCACATCGCTACAGGTCTCCAACTCGTGTGTAATGCACCCACAGAGTTCTTGAAGCAGCACCATGATGCCATGCCACCAGGGTATTGACAAGGCCCCTTGGCATGTACTTCTGAATCATCTTTCTACTTGCAAGACTTCCAACGCAGAATGTTTTCTGGATGGTTTTTTTAACATAATTAAAAAATCCTAAGTGCATTTGTAACGAGTGGCTGTAGATAAGCTCTCTGCAAGGAAAGAGGAATTCAGACAGATTGCTTATTTCAGTGTAGAATCGCTTGATGTACACAGGTTTGTTACTTATAGACCATTATTTATAAACTATTTATTTATTTATAAGTTACCTCATTCATTAACATACAGGTATAGGGTTACAAAGCTATTTTTCACAGGTTCCCCTCTTCCTATACTTTCCAAGGTAGGGAAACGTTTCTGCCTGTATAGCTTTCTGTTGGAAAGATGACAGCCTAGCTGCATGCCAACCAATGCAAGATCAAAGGCACATCGATCATAAAAGTATTGTATAGATTCTATAAGAAAAAAATCACAATTCTACAACCTGCCACACATATACTAGAGTTTTATCAATAGAATGGATGAACCAGAAATAGTCAATGTAACGTAATCTTTTGACAAAATCCATCACTATTGGTTGTCAAGGAAAAAAAGATATTTTGATGTAAAAAAACCAAAGTCCTGAAATAGATGAGAGAGATTATCTATAAATAGACAATGGATTGAAAGGTAGAAAGGAGAAATAGAAATACACAGATTTTTATTTTAGCAAAGTATAATAGTTAAATGCTTTAAGTCCTGTACAATAATTACTGTAATCTATTTCCTAATGATCAAAAGAAGCCTAACACAGTCTGCAAGTTACAAAAAAGAATTCAGGTTAGTCAAGACAAGAAAGATTGCAAGAATCTGCAGAAGCAGCTAAGAAACTTTGTGTCTGCAGAAGTCAAAGCCAGGTGGAATTCAATGTCAGGATGTATAAATGAAGATGCTCTAGAAACAACTCAAGGATGGCTCAAAGTACTTGTAACATATCCAGGTTCTGATCAAAATGCAAGCATTCACATGGGCAAAAAAAGCCAAGAAAATACTGCAAGTAGGACAGCAAAAGAGTCTCTGTTCTGAGAATAGCATGCCAACTCTTAGAAACGTATCATTCCCTCACTCAGAATAGTCTGTTCAGATATATTGTCACCATATTGCAAGGGAAAAGTAAAAAGAAAAGCAGTGGAGGAAATGGAAATAATTAAATATGTAAAATGTGTCCTGTCTGAGGAGCTACTAAAAAGGCAAGAATCCTCTTTTTAAAAGCGAGTCCAATAAGAGATTGCACGATGGATGCACATAAAAAAAGCTGCATGCAGAAGGTGAATCATACTCACGACATGTGACAAGGTGTTAGCTGAAAATGTAATGATAACAGGAAAAGTGTTGTTTTGTAATATGTGTAATTACCTGTGGAAATCGTTGCCGTCAGATACTACACAGGGTTACAGTTTAATGCAATTAAACCACATCTGGGTGCTGGTATAGATAGTGAGGTTATCTGTAGTTGTGTTGGATAGGGTTTGTATTAATTAAAGGATAAATACTCGACTGCTTCTGCTGTATGAGACAGTTTTGGACTCACAGGAATAGGGATAAAAGCAGGAAGGGGAATACCCTGCACAGCCATCGTGTCTGTACGTCCCTGTGAGGAATGTGGCCTGAACCAGTCGCTTAGGATGCTGACAGCGGAACATCTGGGGTGATCCGCGAAGGCACTCTAGATTTCCCTGTTTTCATATTTGGAATTGGGTTAACGGTGAGAAAGCTGTTATTTCCAATTAAAACTGGTCCTGGCTTTAAAATGCAGCAGCTAATTCTTTTTAGCTTACTTTTTCAAATCTGTTACAGGGGCTTTGAACAATGATACCGAAATAACATTTCAAGTATATCACTGTGCTAATGNAGCCCCTGATGAGGTGAGAATAAGCAACATCAGAGAAAGACAAGGAGAGTTAGGAAGGCCAGTTTCCCTAAAGAGCTTACAAGGAAGCTATCGGATCACGCTGGATGAGCACTGCATCCAGCTCTGGAGCCCTCAGCACAAGAAGGACATGGAGCTGTTGGAGCGGGTCCAGAGGAGGCCACAAAAATGCTCCGAGGGCTGGAGCCCCTCTGCTCCGAGGCCAGGCTGAGAGAGTTGGGGCTGTTCAGCCTGGAGAAGAGAAGGCTGCGGGGAGACCTTAGTGCGGCCTTGCAGTGCTTCAAGGGGGCCTAGAGGAAAGATGGGGACAGGCTTTTTAGCAAGGCCTGTGGTGACAGGACAAGGGGTGATGGGTTTAAACTAAAGGAGGGCAGATTTAGGCTGGATAGAAGGAAGAAATGTTTTACACTGAGGGTGGTGAAGCACTGGCAGGGGTTGCCCAGAGAGGTGGTGGAGGCCCCATCCCTGGAAACATTCCAGGTCAGGTTGGACGGGGCTGTGAGCAACCTGATCTGGTTAAAGATGTCCCTGCTCACTGCAGGGGGGTTGGACTGGATGGCCTCTAAAGGTCCCTTCCAACCCAAAGCATTCTATGATTCTGTGATTCTATGATTCTAATGAATTACAGAGCTCTTGATTAACAGCACTTGTTCAATATCACACTGACAGTATTATGAAGCGTAAAAAAAACAGTGTTTCTGTCTGGTGTGTTTTCTCCTATGAGACAGACCAGGCAGCATCAGCATGGATTTTTTTTTCTTTTTTTCTTTTTTTCTTTTTTTTTTATTTGCCTCTTTTTTCTATTTGTCTCCTGTTGTATTATTCATTTTGCAAGTGTGGACTTTCGTCTTCCACTGGAGCTTGGATGAGATGAGTTATCATTCAGGAGATGTGCGGCGGGGTTTGCTGAAACGTCGCTACTTAGCACTGACTCTGCAGCAAGAAAACCTCGGTCCTGTATCCTAACGGGCAGCACAGCGGTGGGCAGGCAAAAAGGAGAGGGAGGAGAGGAGCTGAAGGCATGCACTGGTCAGATACATCAGCAAACAAACCAAGCTGCTGGAGTATCCATCATGATGCCACCGGTGAATTGCAGTTGACTGGAGGCGTACGTCACTGCACGGTATCAGAGTTTATGTATTTTACTAACCTTATTTCACCGAGTTGAGGCTGTACAGTTTTATGGGGCCCCCAATCTCCACCAGTTTGAAATAAATTCCTGCTGAGCCATATATCACAGCCTGACAAGGGTTGTGGGGCCATCCTTGTACGGACAGTTGTTGCCTGTATTTCTTCTGCCGCTGCCAGACCAGGAGGTCACTCTCCTCCGGGATGAGCGGGGAGGCACAACACAGGACAAGGAGACAATAGAAGTTTTCAACCTTTTGTTAGACTCTTGCAAGCTGCTCACGGCACCGGTGGCGGGGAGGGTTTGTGCTATTGCAGCTATCGCCACTCTCCAGTTTCCCCCTCTCCTCCTGGCAGCATCAGTGACGCAGATTTAACAAACAGTGGCGATAAACCTAGTTTCATCTGCAGAATTTCCTTCCCATTCATTATTTTGTTGTCTTGGCTAATGAACACAACTGATCTCTGTGGGGAAATGCTGCCAATGCATCCACATCCCGTCTTGTCATCCTTAGGTGTCCCCCATTCTAGCAAAAAACACCAACCAAGCCTGCCTCTGGGCCTCAGTAAGAAGTGCTATGGAGGGCCAGAGGTGAATTAAAATAGCTCTTGGAAATACAGCAGTAGTGGAATCATATGAGCAATCTATTTTTATGGGTTTTGGGGAATGAGCTCCACTGAGTATCACGAAAGGATCCTTCGCCTTAATATATAGTATTGCAAGAGGAGCATACTACTGGAGAAAGTAGGAACAGGATGAAGGCCACTGAAAAAATAATTCTTTTTTCTTTGGCAGTGCCTCTGGGCTTTAAAGTAGTTTTCAGTAGTCTAAAGATATTTCCACTGCTGAAGCAACACTACTTAATCTGTAATGCCTGACAAAGTAATGTCCTCACCTGCTCTTTCTTCAGCTGAAACACTCAGAGCCTGACTCCCAGCAACGACATCTCTTTGGCGGATACAATTTCATACTGGCCATGCATACCAGTTTTTCACTGCAACTAATAGTTGGGCGCAGAAATGGTGACATTGCTTCCATTGTGAATTTGAACCTGTGACTTTTTGCTCTCAAAAAAAATATTGGTAAAAAACTGAGCTGCAAAGCTGAAGCACAAGCTCCTGCCCCATCTTCATTGGAAGGCAGATGTGACCAGCATGTAGACCGGGAGCCCCGAGCCTTGTCGCTTCTCTCTGCCACCATGCTGTGTGGCTCCTAGTAATGCTTGCTTCAGTTTCCTCATCCAAGATGGAGCAATACCATCAAACCTCCTCAGAGAGAGGCAGCGAGGGCTCATTGTGCATGAAAAGGATGGCGAGACCTTTGGGCTTCGCAGCCCGTAAAAAGCCAAGGTATTGCGAGCACTGCAACTTCATTAATACATGAGCAAAACACCGGTAGGTATTGTATCCAAAGGAGACAGAAATATTCACATTCTCCTTTTCTTTGCCACAAAGAACATATCCCATTTTACCATGTACAACATCTTTAGCTTAACAATAGAAGCTTTTTTCTAGCGATTATCAACTGTATCATCCCGACTGACCATCATATTTTTGAGGCAATGCAGGGAAGGATGGAGAATCATAACCGAGCTATGAAGAAGAAGAGCAGGGCTTATGAAGGAAATTAAAATGCTATTGCATGAGGAAACACGATAGTGCACAAATCCCCAGTGAGATGTATTTTTGGTTATTTTTTTTATTAAAGGTGACAGCTTATCCATATGTCGGACAAGCAGTAGTTTCTGGGTAGCTACCATGGTAATCCATAGGCAGAAATAATCACGGCATTTTTACCTAGAAGGAATGAAACATAACTCAGTGGTAGAGAATTGCAATCCAGGTATTTCGTTATAGGGATCAACCTGAATAATGAATTTACAGTCTCACAACTGTCTAACAATGTCCCTCTATTTTTCTGCAAAACAAGAGTCTGGGAGAGATTCATCTCTGAAGCACTTTTTCTTTTCCTGAGAGACAAGAGTCCTTCCTGGGCACACTTGCCAAATGTAGTTATTATTAGATATTGGGTTTTGATTGCTTCCCAGAAAAAAAATAAAAGTATTTATATTGTTTATTGTGTATTTGTTTATTTTAACCTATTTCATGAGTGCAGTGTGATTTGACTTCCCAATAGTAGCTCATGCCGTGGCATTAATCCGATCTCAACAACTCTGTGCATAAGAAGCGGTTTTCAGCATTCATAACCACCTCTGCTGAAATTGCTGGAGGCTGAATTTCGTCTTTGCAGAGCCCCTTCCATGCGATGCCTTTGGTGAAATTGCAGGCTGTCGGGACATACAGGGTTTTTATCAATATGCCTTCAGGAGCACCCACGTTGTACGACATCTGCAGCATGCCCTAACACAACAAAAGAGTTTTCGGTCGATGGATGCCTTTATCAGGGAAGCGAAAGATCAGAGTAGGGAAAATTTTAACATCACCCACAGCTGGTGATTTAGGGCATGTCAAGAATGTTTGAGCTTTTCCGGTGTTCATCTTCAGACACTTAGAGCAGTGCTTTTCTTTTTGTTGTATTGGATTTTCTCCGTGAATACTCCGCAGATATTGCCGAGATAAAAGAGATGTCATGTGTTGTTGACTGATGTGTAAGTATGGACAAGAGCTGAATGGAAACAGACCCCAGAGCTGCTTATTGGAGATGTAAGGCAGATTTAAGACTAGAAACCCATTTCAGCAACCCCTGCTCACAGGAGCAGCTTGCCAAAGCCTGGCTTTTAGGAGAAGCTCAGGGGATTGCTCTAATAAGTGACATTACCAAACCCTGAGGCTCCTGATTCAACCAGGGCCCCAGTTAGAGCAGGATTGAGAGAACATGAACAGAGGCATTTTCTTGACCTTCAGAGGGAGAGGCAGGTGATGCCCCTTCTGCCCTTGGGTTGTCCATCTGCCTCCTCTCTTCTCCCCCATGCTCACTAGGGGCACTTTTAGGAGGTGGTGGGTTCTTTCTGTGCTCTCCATGCAGACACACAATTACCTGCTTCAGCATCTGTAGTTTTTCAGCAACCAAAGAGTTGCTGAACACAAACAGAGAAGGACTGGTGGGAGATGTGGTGGTTGGAGGCCGTCTGGGCTTAGCGACCACATGATAGAGTTCTCTATTCTTGGGGAGGTAAGGAGGGGGTCAGTAAAACCACTACCATGGACT
>VYZW01024855.1:6908-19439 GCA_013401315.1 Balaeniceps rex | reverse complement strand
GAAGCGGCAAAAAAAAAATTACGATGAAATGGCAATGCTATACAATGACATTAGCACTCAATGATAGCTACCACTAAAAGAAATGATTTTGAGGTATATCAAGATATAAATAATGTTCCATATGTGACACATGTATAAACCTAAGGGCAAAACATGCATGTATTTGTCCCTAAAACATATTTACATGGCGGGGGGGGACCAAATCCATGAAAACTGGAAAATAAATATATCAACTCTAAAACCAGACCGTAACAGATAATACTCAGATACATATATATTACTCCTAATGGCTCTACTTTAAATGAAAGGGAAGTGAAAGGGGATTAAAAAAATCTTAGTGAAAACTCAGTGAAGAGAAATGCTTAATTTTTCACATTGTCTATTTCTTGAACACATATAAAGTCCCTAACAAAACTTGTGCATATTGCTATTACTGCCTCAAAATCGCTACAAACGTATTGTATACATTTGTATACATTGTATCCATTGTATAATGTTTCTGAACATTATACAGTATGTCTACAGAAATGTGTGAACAACTCCAGCCATTCATATTTTTTTTTCTTCCAAGGTATTTTATGTGTTACCACTCAGGTATGTTACTTTCAAAAAGTGTTTCCAAAATATATAGCAGTTTTGTTCAACATCAGGAGCAATCTGAAAAACACAGAGCTTGAGGTAACAATAAGAAAGGATCCTAATCAATACTAGCTGAATTATGTCCATCATAAAGCTCTGTAATTCCAATATCCTTCTCTGCTATGGAAGAGGAATTCCATTACAATCTAGACAATTTATACATTTCTTGAAGGAGAACGGAGAGGAAGGAGAAGGAAAGAAAAGGACAAACAGTTATAGACACTGTTACACAGGCCTAAAAGGGAAAGGCAGAACTGATTATTCCTATGAGAAACTGGCAACGTCTCTTCCCAATAGCTACCATGCTTTTGACGCTTCTTTCCTGTTACTCTAAGCTTGGTGCTCCCACCACAGCAATCAGTTAGGTATGTTGGTTTTGTATAGGCACTTTTCATTAGCAACAACCTAGACAGACTGAAGTACCTTGCCAATACTAACAACCAGGTTTACCATTTAGCAGCTCACGCAGGGTGCCAACAGCTTTAACATTTTGCTTCAGCTGTTGCAAATTACCACATTTGTATTTTTTAAAACCTACAGGGACCGTGCTTCTATCTAACCACAGTGGGTCACTGCACGGACTATTGGAATGAGACCCAAGGCTAACAATACAGCTGTGAAAATGTTCTGAAGTGAGCAAAAGCAATAGATATCTGTAATTGTTATGGGGTTTTGTGGGGTTTTTTTGTTTGTTTGGGTTTTTTGGGGTTTTTTTTTTTTTTTTGGGTTTTTTTTTTTTGGGTTTTTTTTTTTTTTGGTTTTTTTTTTTTTTTTTAGTTGGTTTGGGTTTTTTGAGAGGCTACTTGGGGAAATGCTACTGTAAAAAGATTTATTCTTCACACATAAATCAATACTATGACTCAAGACTCCTAAATTGGTATGGGATTACAGCAAAAAACAGTGGCAGTTTTAACTCACTGCACTATTAATACGAAGCTCGAACCCATATGTTATTCCCTTGATACAGCCCCATTCCTCTGAACTCTCTTAGCCAGTGTCAGTCCTGTCATCATCATTGTACTAATATATCACAGTAGTTGTAAGACCTACCTTTCTTTGCTCATTTTCAATCATTCAGTAAAAAAGAGCAGCAGAAGCAGCACGCGTGGACAACCAGCTATGAAAGTTCACTTCTCTTGTCTTCCCTCTTTTTCATAGCTGAACAAATTTTTGCTGACAAAAATTGCTAGTGATACAACACCACTGAGGAAATGTTTACCCAGCAGTTGATTCTATTGAATCTCTCCACTCTCCCAATTTCAAAGGGAATTCCTGCAATCACCTCCTCTAATGCCCCTTTCTTGATTTTCATCATAGTAGAGTAGCTATTGTATTTGTGCTAGGAATTGCTTCCTTTAAAGCAGCCATCAGTTCCTGGATAGCACTAACAATGTAGTGAGATGCTAATACCAACCACTATTCATTTTACTTAATGAAAAAAAAAAAGCAAACCCCAAACCAAACATAATTACTTTCACCTTCTCCTATCTCCCCTTCTTCAAACTAGAGATCATCAAAAAAATTTTACGTCAGAATTAAATTATCAACGCTTCTCACACCAATTGGGAACACCAACTCACCTGCAATCCCCCTGAAAGCCAGATGCATCAAGTGAAGTTAATTTCAAGGAAAATCCAGGTTGTACTGAGACAGCTCTTCAGCTACTAACCAAATATACACATATTAATCTAAGGAAATGTTTGGCTTAAAATATTAAAAACTGCTTTCTGTTCTCAATACCTTGACCAGTAAATGCACAGATCAGCTTTACCACTGTATCTGAAATTCTAAGGATACATTTGAAGACAGGAAAAAAACCATACTTATGACTTGGATACAATTACAGAAACTTTAAAAAATTTCAGCAAGAAAGGGTCAGGAAGAATGGAATGACTTAGGTGTGCAGCAGCACTCAATTCATATGGTATGTATGGAACACGAAACCTATTAGATACAACTGATAAGAACAGAATACTGCAAAGAAAAAGTAAAAATTGGACATTTAGATACTAACTTCATCAGAAAATAATGAGTTTAAAAACACTGAAATGAAGTATCTGAAAAGAAAAGCTTCTTGTTGGTCTATTTTCAGTGTTACGCTGATAGTAGTATTTAAACAGGCAACATAGCATCACAACATTCATAAAAATTACCATTTAAATTCACTGGCATAAAAACCGAAAGGATGAGAAAGTGGAAACTTCACATTCCAAGAGATTCTCACTTCTTTGTATGAAATTCCAATTGTTTCTATAAAAGCCTGAACTAGTTCAGAGGAAAGAAAAAAATAGTTATTGTTTTTCTTTAGCCCTAAATATTCCAAAAAGATCATCTATTGTTCTCAGCCTGCAAAGCTGGAAAAAGTACTCCCTGGCCCTTGTCTTCACTCATTTCTTTTCCATGTTCAAGTGTTTAAATTTATTTAATAACTGTCTGAACAGAAGCTCGTCCTTATGTTTACTAGTTTCTTCCCTTCCTTTACCTTTTCTACTTTTACCATATCCTTACTGTGATGGATGGCCCACATTGCATGTTATTCAAGAGGTGAATGCACTGCTGATGTATACAGTGCATAGTAGTATTTTCTGCTTTGTCATTTAACATTTCTCAACATTGTTTTTTTAATAGTTCTGCTAAGCAATAATATTTTCATGAAAATATTTATTCTAATTCCAAGACTGTTGTCATATGCTAATATAGCTAAATCAGAACCCATCATTGTGTACATATATTTAAGATTTTTTTCCTCCTGACATATATTAATTAATATGTACTCACACAATTTCATCTGCTATTTTATCCACGAGTTAGAGTTACGAGAATCTTGTGGAGCTATATAGGTTATCTTTCATTTAAATATCCTGAATAAATCAATAAATATAATTCAGGAATTTAGAGAAATTTAGTCTCCTTTACAGAAGATATTACATTTGCCATCTTTAATCACATAAATTGCCTCAGCAGAAACCAATAATTGTTCTATAGCACCAGGACATAAAGACATATGCACCTATAACACAACAACCATTTACAGTTTAAGAATACTCAATGGTTCTTCAAAAGGAGGAAGACAAAAGTACATGGGTGGTGATGGCATGGAGAAGAAAGCTGTGCACTAGAAGGGCATGGATAACTGTTGTTGGGACACTGAATTCCTTTAGCTTTTATTCCCTTGCTTTTCATGCCCTGCTTTGGAAAACCATCTGAACTCAAAGATATCAAGATTTAGGTAGAATTCAAACACCAGCAACAAAACGAAAACAATGTCTTAAACTGAATTTCTCGACGAATTTTAACTGACTATAGACATTTTCTAGAATGTTAAGGAGATCATCCTCCTTTAATCCTCAGTAAAAGACTAAGCTATACCAATATAGTTAGTTTTTCCCACCACCTGCATTCAGATCTGAGTGTACCTCACATTCAGATCTCAGTGCACCTCAAAATTCAACAGCTGAAAGGACTGGTGCTTTTAGTTTTTTACAACCTTCTGTCAGTTATGAATATACGGTTTGTAGCCTAAGCCTCAATCCCAGCTAATATTTCCATATCACAGTAAGAGTAGTTGTTCTGCTATATCCTAAGAGTGTGTAAATTTTAGCCAAAGAGGAAAACTGCTAATTAATGACGGAATAGTCTTGTTTCGGGGGGGTGGGGGGAGGGGCAGGAAGTAATTTACAGGTGACAGCAATTTGGGCAGCTTAGTAGGCAAGATTAAGGAATAATACTGAATTAGAATGAAGTGAATTAGGTTTATTACTACTTGAATTAGAGGAAAATTTTTAAAGGAAGTGCTGAAGCATTTGTTGCCACAGGTATAGAACTAAAAATAATTCCACGTGTATTTTTTTTTTTTAGAAGAAACTCTGAATTCTGTCTGTCTTTAGGTCCCCATCATCACCCCATCCCCTTTCCTTTTCTATTGGGCAAAACAAGAATAACGCAGAATAGCAATTTTATTAAACAATGAGACTATGAAATGAGCTGCAGCAATTGGGCGTTTTTATCCTTGGGGAGAGATAAGTTAGAATCATAGAATCGTTTAGGTTGGAAAAGACCTTTAAGATCATTGGGCCCAACCATAAACCTAATACTGCCAAGTCCACCACTAAACCGTGTCCCTAAGCACCACATCTACATGTCTTTCAAATACCTCCAGGGATGGGGACTCAACCACTTCCCTGGGCAGTCTGTTCCAATGCTTGACAACCCTTTTCGTGAATAATATTTCCCTAATATCTAATCTAAACCTCCCCTGGCACAACTTGAGGCCATTTCCTCTTGTCCTATCACTCGTTACTTGGGAGAAGAGACCGACACCCACCTTGCTACAACCTCCTTTCAGGTCATTGCAGAGGGTGATAAGGTGTCCCCTGAGCCTCCTTTTCTCAAGGCTAAACAACCCCAGTTGCCTCAGCCGCTCCTCATAAGACTTGCTCTCCAGACCCTTCACCAGCTTCGTTGCCCTTCTCTGGACACGCTCCAGCACCTCAGTGTCCTTCTTGTACTGAGGGGCCCAAAACACAGTATTCGAGGTGCGGCCTCACCAGTGCCGAGTACAGGGACATGATCACTTCCCTGGTCCTGCTGGTCACACTATTTCTGATACGAGCCAGGATGCTGTTGGCCTTCTTGGCCACCTGGGCACACTGCTGGCTCATATTCAGTCAGCTGTCGACCAACACCCCCACATCCCTCTCTGCCAAGCAGCTTTCCAGCCTCTCTTCCCCAAGCCTGTAGCGTTGCATGGGGTTGCTGTGACCCAAGTGCAGGACCCAGCACTTAGCGTTGTTGAATCTCATACAACTGGGCTCGGCCCGTCGATCCAGCCTGTCCAGATCCCTCTGTAGAGCCTTCCTGCCCTCAACCAGATCAACACTCCTGCCCAGCTTGGTGTCATCTGCTAGCTTACTGAGGGTGCACTCGATCCTCTCGTCCAGATCATTGATGAAGATATAAACCAGAAACCATTAGTTAGAAACCATTTTCAAGACAGCAAGTAAAAAAAAAGCTTATGAGAGAGAGAAGGCGGGGGGGGAATCAGAAGAGGGAAAAAATGCAAATTTATTGCCATTTCTCAGGCTCATGAAATAAGACACCAAAATGAAAAGAGAGCTGTTCTTCCCCTTGAATGTACTCCTATTGTTTTGCTTAAATCTGGCCCTCAATGTTTTATGCTCTTAGGGGAGACCTCCTCGCAGGAACCACACCATGTTGTCAACACTTACATTAATCTCTCTGACAGGTTTTAGGAAAAGAGTTTGAACTCAGATACTAATCTTGGAAAAAAAAAATCCATGCAAAAAACATCTAGTGGTTAAGGTTGTTGGCACACATTCAGCTGTCCAGTCTTCACTGTACTTAGTTTCTGGCATATCATAAAAGGTACCAACCCTGCTCTTTGCCAAACAGGCAAGAGAGTACAAATAGCAGGTTTCATCTTCCATTGACACCTAATGTTTCTGCAGAAAAGACTGGGTGAAAGTGTGTCTGGAGAATAATATTCCTGATGGATCACAGAGAAACGTTAGGCTGTTGGGAGTCCTCTTTCCTCTATTAAAAACTCTCAAGACATATAATGGCTTTCTCTCACTACAAATCTCAATTTGCAGTTAAGGAAATACTGGGATAATTGGGAGACTGCCTAATGCTAGTTGTAAATAGCAACTTTCATGAAATTTTTCCAGCTGTCTGTTCAAAACTGCAGAGCATTTTTACGTTATAGAAGAAGACAAAGTCAAATGGTTCATCTTTTTTAAAGATGTCAAGGCAGTGAATACATCTAACCTGAACATAATAAATGTATGGTAAACTAAACCATAAAGTGAAAACAAATAGAGCAGATGGCTAAGTGTCTATCCAGGGATATGCTTATCCATTCCAAATGTCAGGTCTCTTCAAGCTCAGTTTCTGTAAATGTTACGGTAACATGTGTTCTGTAAGGAGTGTTCTCTTCTGGTCAAACACAGAAGAAGGTAATTTCTTAACAATATATTTAACGTCATAAACATCAATTATGTAGAAATGACAGATTCTGTCTCTATAAGAACTGTCATATGAAACCTAAGAACAAGGTCATATATTTATTCAGAAATGTATATATTTTAGATGGAGGAAAAACATGCATCTGCCTTATCTAATAACACAACTGAACAATTCATAAAGCAACAGAGAAATCTGTTTCTGAGACAAATAATTTTCATGTTCAAATGTATATTATTTGTGTTGTTGCTTCAACATGGAACACTGCACACACGAGCAACAATGAAGTTACTCAGACGTTGTAAACTTTAATCAGAAAAAATGCCTTTACTAAAACTGGAGACAGGGCTGTCCCCACAATTTGCTCATGGCTCACACCTTACATTGTAAGAATAGTAACAAACCAAAATCTCACAAAGTCAAGACAATTAAGAAACGGGAGAGGTAAACTTTTTTAATGTTCACCCATACTACTATATACTCTGTCTGTATGCAGCTGCTTGGAGAAATACAGATATCAGATTTCTGTATGAAAAACTGGGAAAATTGGTATTAGAAACAGACCCAGGTAAATACTCTTAAGCTTAACATGTACGAAAGTTTGTCTTGATGAGCTTCCTTTTAGTAAATGGAGATTTTACTCTCAAAGTCCATCAGATCCAAAAGGATAAGAAATGAAGAGGACTAATATTCCTAAGAACAGGACCTCATCTGAGCAGATGCTGCAGGACTTAACTTTGTTCCTTCTTGGTTGTCAAGATAATTTTCCTATCTTCTCCTGTTTATTTTCTGGCAATCTGTTAGCAAGTCTTCATGATCTTTGTCGAAATAAAGTTGCACTTTATGACTTCAATAGAGAAAATGGAAGAAACCTTCTCTTTAAGCTAGAAGCTAATTTTTATGTGCACTACTGTCTTGCTGATATGGAAATCCTATAGTGTAATTTTTACATGAACACGTAATTTCATGATATTGCTATTTCATATTATGCATTAATTTTTGGTACCATGCAGTATTTCTCCACTATTCAATGAACTAGCATTTCTTTCTAGTCCTGCTTCTGTGATGTTAAATGATAAAAATTATTATGGCATCAATATTGTAAAAATTCCTAAGTTTCTTTTCCATTAGAGAGCATTGCAAATGAAGAATACCATACCTGAGCATTGTCCATAACTACTATGTTACTTCACACAGATACAACAAAACATGAAGCGAGGCTGTCTATTCATCATCCATACACTATCTACCACTGGATCCTGGATGTATCTGGGAATGCTTAATTATGAATTTTTAATTCCCCCCCCCAAAGGCTAAAATTCAAAGCAATTCCTGCCCCCCCCCGAGAAACTTCCCCTCACTATAAGTCACAAAAAGCCTAGCTAAAAGGTCACCATTTTTGGAACTTCTCCCAGACATCCAGGAAAGTTAGGAAAAGCTCTCCTGACAGGGAGGGTTATGACATGATAAGAGTAAGAGCTAGTTTTTCTCCAGGCATCTGCCAGGGTTAAATATTTGCTTGTGTCTACAGTAACTGCACACACTGTGCTGAAAATCACAACCCTCCAAGTAAGTACAGAATGCAACTTTTATTGTATTTTCTGTAACATATTGTAAAAGCTGATGGAAATTTAAATTGTTACTGGAACATTACATTACTAACAAATCATGATGTGTATTGAAGTCTCTACTGCATATGTATATCCTGTTTTCTAATGCATAGCCAGCTGTCACAGAATCTCTCACAGAAAGGGTTAGAGGCTCAGTTGATCCCAAAACTTCCTACTGGCTACCACTGCATCTAGCCCAAATGGAAAAGGAGGAGTAATTTTCATACATTTATTCCATTTTGATTTTTATGAGGCATGATTATTCTTCAGAGCCTGTATTTGTTCATACCTGCTGCATTTTCATTAACAAAAGTCCTACATAATACTGAGAGACAGACAGTACAATTCTGATTCACATCATCTGTGAACTCAGAATCATATTTTTGTTTAATTATCAAGAACATGTAACAATGTTAAGTTTCATCCTTTATGGTGAGCTAGGAATGATCTGATGACTGACAAGAAAAAGTTACCTCTTCAAAACATGCTGACAAATTTCTTAAAAACTGAATTGCAAAGCAAATTCATAACCTTTCAGTGCTTTATGTAATGAGTTCTGTCCTAGAGGACAGAAGGAGGATGGCCTAGAACTGAATACACCATTTACTGAAATTATAGCCACCTGCGTAGGTGCTAATGGCATCTAGTCAGGCCCAAGGAACACTAACACCTACAAGGCTGGGCAGCACAGAGTATTATCCAGGGATAGGGAGACCAAAACTTCTCCCTGACGTAATTCGTGTCTAAAAAGTACTGGGAGAGGAAGGGAGAGAAAAAGAACATTTTGATCTGAATAATTTCCAAAGATGGATCTGAGCTCAATGAGAAAATACAGGTCCAATACATCAGACTGTTCTCTGGAATAAATCCTGCAGATGTAGGATGGCATTAAAGAATAGATTTCTACCAGGCTGAAATGGAGTAGCTGACATTTTCATGGGCCTTAACATGTTGAGCTGTGCTATCCAAGGGATAAAGAAAGTACACTCCACTCAGCTGGCAGGCAAGGCTGGAATCTGATATGGCAGTGGTTTATATGGAAGAGAAATTAGACAGGAACTCAGCACTTGAAATTCACTTATCCCAGGAAAACATGTAACACCATTTAACTAGCATAACCAATTTGCTTCAAAGCTGATGATGCCTAGAAAGTTTTGGAGGAAATCTTGAACTTTAAGTTTGGAAAGCTTTTCTTTAAATCTAACCGTTTCTTCAGAAGCTTTGTACACACTGTCCAAAAGCAAGTTCATAGATTAATTAGGGAAGCATGATCTCTCTTTACTAACAGCTGAAAGATGACAAACTATCATTTCCATCATGGCATGGTATTACCATCAACGAACCAGATGAAAAAACTTCAGCCATCCTACCTTCAAGATCCAATCATAGCATGTCAAAAGGAAATTCTTCAGTAATTTAAGACCAGATATACTAGGCTTCACTTGGGTTTTCAGATTTTTTGAATGTTGATATTGACTGTGTGTACATGCTATGGTGCCTCATAACAAATAGTTCCTGATATTTAATGAACTTAGAAGGTTCATTTGATGAGAAGGTATCTGGCTACCTACCCATTTCATTGAGCTTTGTGTGGATCCCAGTAAAAGCATCACTGAACAAAAACCTGCACATTTGTTTAGATTGAAAATTCAGTTCTTTCCACTAGAAGGATATTTTTCCTATTTAATGCTCAATATGATAAAAGAACTATATAATCACAAGGAACAAACTACATATACTTGAGTATATAGTTCATGCATTAGGAATTATACATTAAATTACCTAAACTTGGGTGTGGAAAAAGAAGAAAAAAATTAATAAACTTACTTGGTGTTACAGTTGTTCACTAAAGCATTCAAATATATTTTACACAGCTTCTGGATATACAGTTTGTCAGCAGCAATTAGACTGATGGATAGCTGCTGCAATACAGACCCAATAGTACACAAATCCATGCCACAAGATATTCTGAAAATTCCTCCTAAAAACTCTGGAAGATGCTGGACTGATAGAGCAAGAAAATATGCATACTACCTTCCATATGTCAGTTCCAAGTACCCATTCAAATACCATGAAATTTCGGTAAATGTTACCTTTCTAGGACAAGACAGCGTATCAATTCTTTCTCACAATAGCCGAGCTTTAGCTACTTGAAGCAAAAATTTTCGACTCCAGCCCAACAGCTTGTTTTTTTTTTTATCCTGCTTATAGACCAGACACTCGTTAACCTCTCAGATCTCTGGAGAGTTGTGGTTTAAGGGAACCCAGGAGGAAAAGACAAATTTGGAAAGCCATTTATCCATCTCACTAGAATTGAGACATTATGGTTTTCATTCTTCCCCCACTCCCCAAAATACCAAATTTCCATCATCAGAGCTCTCTGAATAAACGAACATTTTGTTACTGGACTCAGGAAGAAAGAAACCACATGCCTGTTAGGGACAGAGAGAGGAGGAGTGGAGTATGTGCTTGGGAGCGTGTTTATTTGACTGGATTGCAGACGGTCAACCGAAGAACATGCAGATCATATATTTTTAAGCATTTCATAATGTCTTATTATTAATTCCAGCCAAAACCACCAAGACCAAAATTATCTAAAATTGGTGCTTGTGTGTCCTGACCCCAAAGCCAACAATGGTTGAATTAAAAAAATAAAAAAAATCTACGTGCCTCTCAGGTTTAATTTTTTTTTTTTTAATCGATTAGAAGGCAGTGCCTTTTAGAGTCTATGGAGAAGACAGGTCTCCATAACTAACAAATTGAAATGTGGTCCTGGGTAAATTTTACTTCCAGGAAACCAAAACGTTGCAGTACTTGAGAGAGGGAGGCTATAAGCAGAGGGCTCTTCTAAAGGAAGGAGTTTTTATTGAACCTGTCACTTTTCATTAAACACTCCATATTTTACCTTGGCCTGATATTTTCATTAGAGCATACAGACCTTTTTCATCTGTGAATGAAAGCATTCCCTTCAGCCTTGTGTTGAATATGGGGAAAGACTCTCTAAAATCGAGCCCACCCAAACAGGACAATTAGGTTCACAAAACCAGGAGAGGCACTAGGGAAAAATCAAGTAATATTAATACTGTGATAACTTACACATTTCATTGTTGACTATCACATCCCACTTCAAACTTAAATTCTTATACGCATTTAATAATGTCTATTTTTAATCTCAGAAATACTTGCATGTAATTCTATAGAAAGCAACAGACACCAGTGCAGAATAAAACACAATATAAGCAAAGTGGAAAAAAGTATGTACTGCTGTATAGACATCGCTAATTGGAAAACCTGAATGTAAAAAGGTAAAGATAATAAAATCATACACTTTGACATCTTTGTTCCCAATTTTAGCTTCTCTATTAGACCACCAACATACAACAAAGTAACACAGGAGAAAAAGACAAAAATATCAAACAACTTGGCTTCCTCAAAAGAGAAAATTGGTTATTTGTTTCTTGTTCCTAGACATAATTTGCTTACTTTGAAATTAAAAAAAGAGGAAATACTTACAGTAAAATTATGTTAACTATGCTATTCATAGTTTTATATTTATGATCCCTCTACTGCTAAAACACTTTAAGTAAAGAATTGGATAGTACATTGCAAGGACAGCTATACATTCTTAAACAACTCTGATACAAAGCAGCACCATTTTTTGCCACCTAATTTCTGAAGAAAAGCTGCCTCACTGCTGCCACCAAAGCTGTACAGTCTCTTCGAAGTATCAAAACCTGGTGTTAAATAGTTCTAACGGGACTTAAATTATCAGCAACCAGAATATCACTGTCTGTCCATTGCTATGTGAGTTGCACAAACACATTACATAACTTACTGTTTCTTAAAAAAAAAAAGAAAAAAAAAAGCGTGAGCTATTTTAGTATGCAAATAGGAGCTGAGAGAAAACAAATTTTAGGCTTTTTCCAATGCATTCCACTTGTGTAAAAGAAAGAAAAATGAAACAGGAAAGAATAATTGTAGGGAAAAAACCCAGAAAAGCAAGCCACACCTTTTAAAATCTGAAAGTGCTACAGCAAAACAAAAAAGATGATCTTGGGGAATGGTATCATTTGATAAATACACCATTTGCAATGCAAATGTCAAGTACCACTTATCTTTTGAAACTTAAAATACAGATTTACTCAAATGCAGATTAAGAATCTAACCAAATATTGTATTAGTTTTAGGAATTTTTAAAGACATTTCACTAATACAAGGAGGATTGTGTGATTTGAACTTAAGCTGCCACATAACGAGAGCCTTGTGGATTGCCACAGCGTTACAGCCACAAAACCCATTA
>VYZW01024852.1:12461-33807 GCA_013401315.1 Balaeniceps rex | reverse complement strand
TTTGCAAACTAGCAGCCAAAAGCTGATTCCCAACTGAAAATATGTAATCAATTCAGTTACCTCCAAACTGAAGATCTGGACAATAAACTCTGTATTTTTCTGTGAATTTTCCTTCTAAAATGCAATGCTTGANATTCTAGTAACAGGTTTATTGATAAATCTTCAGAGAAAGTAGGTACCCTGAGAGACTTCCTGCAGTGACAGAAAGGATGCACCACTGCAGACTCTGACCCAGTCAGTCCACTGTAGGCTTAGGAGTAATACCAGGTGATTAGTGGATGCCTTAGTTAGGCTAATAAAAATCAAACCACACAAAGTACATTTTTGCTTCATTTNGGTTCTTAATTATTTTAAGGAAGAATTTTGATTGCAACTACCCATGTCTCTGCCTTACAGGTTAGCTGAGATCCAGTAGCTGGAATCTCAGTATAAATGACTGTAGAAGCAGTTACAAACATTATTAGCAAAACACCCTTTTTTGTGTAGCCAGGATATGGGTAAAAATCTACCATCTGAGACTTCTTGTTTCTGAGAGGAACTAATGTCTTTTGTTTGACCAGCTAATGCAGTTTGCAAATATAAACGTTTGCAAGCCCTTTACCAGGCCTGAGGACTCAGCTTCTGCACCTGGCACCTTCTTTTCCAACTACATGCTNGGACCTGGAAACTACATTCCCTGCTCCTGCCCAGGGACCACACTATCTTCTGGTGGGTTGGACATGCAAGGAAGGGAAGGCAGGGAGGAAGCTCTCAGTCTGCTNCAATGCTTGAAATGAGACTCCCCTGAAATATCTGTGCGGAAGAAATAAGAAGAAATGCAAGTACAGAATATACTCTTTTCCAAAGAATTCTCCACTCTGGTGTCTAAAATATAGAAAAAGTCACAGTCCACTACACATTCTGGTTCTTAATNCAGTTTGCAAATATAAACGTTTGCAAGCCCTTTACCAGGCCTGAGGACTCAGCTTCTGCACCTGGCACCTTCTTTTCCAACTACATGCTCTAAGTAACAAAAGACTATACTGCTCTTTAAAAACTGTGCATCTTATAGACTGTTATGGCTGTAAAGCCCACTACTTCTACATTCAGAAAAGATTGTATATTCTTAGCTCTTTGAACTTATTTCTGTTACAAGAAGGCTTAATCAAAAGCACCTACCTAAGAAAATGTTCATTAATGTATATGTTGCAATAAAATTCCTGAGATTTATATAGAGCTTTGGTGTAATGGAATGAATTCACATGACCATAAAGTGTTTTCATGTGAGCTTAATTTATCTGGAGTCTTCAGGTTAAGACAGTTGTTTAAGCAAGATTTCTAGAGTAGGATTTCCAGAAACAAGAAAACTAGTTCTGCAAAAGATACAAGTTTCTTTGTCACTCAAATTCTTAAAACCAAAATTACTCTTGAGGCTTGAACATGCCAGGGAATGACAGAATACCCATTGACTGTAACAGGGTAGGAGCTTTGATGCATGATTTACTTAGTGGGATACTATGGGTTAATATTATACAGCAGATCAGAAGAGATGATCACAATGACCTTTTTTGGCCATAAAAATCTACGAACAGTGGTAAGCATTGACCTAATGCTGCTTGTCCTACTGATATCAATAGTGGAAGAGTGAGGCCAAAGCAGAACATCTCTGACTTACTACTTTAGTAAAGCGTAATTTAAACAAAATTAAACCAAAGGTAATGCATCAGGTAGAACAGGTAACACAAAAGAACTGCAGCAATGAGAGGCAAGTGTCAGTTGTTTGGGCTCATCTGCCAGAAGCAAGATGATTAACCTTGAAAGTCCATGCTCTTCAATCAGGTATAGAGGCAACCAGGACAGTAAGTGGCTAGATAGCATAGAGACCATAAGAGAGGGAGAGACCTAGGTGCTGTGGGTTAGATGAACCCTATCTAAGCACTTGAATTAGGTGCCCAAATTGAGAATCCGTTTGCCACAGACTCCTTCTGCAGCCAACGGATAAAGAGAGCTGGATATTTCCTAGAGGCAACTCAGATCCTATTTTGGCTGAAAAATTTTTTTGCAGTGTGAATCTCTCTCTATGGTCATAGGTCAGGGAAACTAGCCTCCTTTGCCTGGTGCCTCAGTTAAGTGTATACTTTCAGTTAGGATTAATCCAGGGTTATTTGTCAAGGCATAATACACAGCACCCTGGAGAAGAGTAAAATATGACACTGCCCCTGCAGTTATTAGACACTAATGTCAAAAAGAGAAAGATCTGCTGTTAGAAATACCAACATGTTTTCTGGCTAATCAATGGTAGTAGCTGAACTCTGATAGAGTAGACAATACCTACATTTTAAGCTCCTGAAAATACCCTGAAGTAACATGAATGTAAAGTAATATTGGCTGAAACTATTCTCAGGACACCAACTCCTTTAAGTTGCTTTGAAAATCCTCCCTACCATTTGCCCAAGAATGTTAAAGTTTTTTGCAAGTATCTCTACAGCTTTTGAAAATCTATAGAGGGGAGGTGCTGGCACACAGTGAGTTTATGAAGTCTTAAACATACAAGAAAGACAAAAGGTACAAGAATACAAAGAGTTACTATTTGTATTCTCATTATTCTCATTCTGCAGACAGATCTGCAAAACATAAGACTGAGAAAGACAATATGCATCACTGTTCCTTAGTTTGAATTATTCTTGTTCTCTACTATTTTTTGTCTCAGTCTTCTGCTCTTTATGAATATGCATAGGTTTCATTAGGCTTCTAAGTCAAGTACGCAGAGTGGGTAAACACTGAGCACATTACTTCACTTTTCAGCCTTCTACTTTCTTTTGCAGTATAGCTTGTAACACACCTCTGCTTTTGAACCTTTCAACCTACATACTTACATCCCTGAGCATATGATTTTGTATGCCTGAGAATAGGTCTAGCCACCTCAACCCATCTGAATCCAAGATTCTTTCAAAGCCACATTGAAAGAAACCATAATTCCTTAAAATTGATCTACTTTTACAATCTATAATGGCTGAGGATGAGATCTTAATTTATAGTCTCAGTGAAGTGGAAGCTCCTCATGCTTGGTATTGTGTGCATGCAAAGTAAAAGAGAACCCAAGGAGCTTATGAACATACACCCAAGTCAGACAAAGGAAGTATTATTGTCACTGATGGCATACAAATCCATGGGCTGACAACAGTATTTGTTTGTTTCTCAAATATAATCTCTAAGGAAGAACTGAACGACGTCAGTGAGAAGGTAAACCGAAGAATGTATCTTATTCTGGAGTTCATAATGAAGCAAAGCTCAAACCATTGACTGTTAGGTAAATACTCCATGAAAAGTTGTAAACCCAAACTTTGTTAGATGTGTAGTATTTCTGTACTTCAATATTGTTAAATATACTGTTGCAACAGCTTTAATTCAGGCAACAACTTGGTGTCACTGTGCAAACAAGGGGTTGAAGGTGTGTATATTTGGAAAACAACATACAGACAAAGTCTGTTTTTTAGCTTAATAACTCTTCAGTTGTGATTTGAGTTTGAAGTCATTCTGTTCTCATTTTATCAGAACTGGTGATAATATTTCTAGGTTAAAGTGGAGGGTGATTACAATAATATGAAGGGATTCGCATGTCAAATCCACAACTATGGTACTGAGAAAGCAGAGAAACAGCCTACTGATTTAACTAGTGTTTGGATAGACTCCTAGACCATTATCTGAGAAGCTGTCTGGATTGTCTTATCATAAGACAATAGTTTCACTTTAAAGGGACATTTATATTTTCTGAGCGGGGTTGGTGGGATGGGAAAGACTGGAATATATATATATGTATACATTGTTCTCTGTTTTAGTGCAGATGATTTCTTTATGTTCCTCAGTTTTACATGGGGGGTCAAGTTTGAGCAAGCAACAGAATTTCAAAGAAAAAGTATCACATTTCACTGAGTTCTATATCAAAGCTATGCATAAAGCATCTCATGATTTTTATGTTGCAGCATAAATCAACTAAGTTTACTCATAACCACACTGAATATGATAAGAGATTTGTATGGTTCAGGGATATGTTATTTGTATGTTACTTAAACACTTCATAAAATGACTTTAGTATCTGTTCACTGAGTATATTTTCTGAATTCTTTATTGGAAGATATCTTCTTTTCTCCCATCTCTGGTGTTTAAGCATAAGTTGGGATATTTAAAGAGCTCCCATCAAATACCTTCTTTTGCTACTTACCAGATCCTGTTTTTCTGTTAACCATTCTACACTGAAAACAACTTATTAATAGGCTGTCTATCTTCCCTTTGATCAGTGATTCTTGGAATTGAAAGGATGTGGAAACTCGATCTGATTTTAAGTCCAGAATTACAATTCTCTATATGTTTCTCATGAGACAAATTTCTCACTCTGCATTGGGAGGACTGTGTTGGACATGACATACATGTATACATAGAAGTGCTTAAGATATAGAAAAATTAAAAATTAAATTTAAAAATAATGCTATAATGTTTCAACCAAAGACTTCAAAACCAGTACAGTTTAACTAGATACTTTTTTATGCTTCTAAATGGAAATAATATCATCTATTCATTCACTGCTAGGTAAAGCATTTCAGAACTTTGATAACCTTTCAGTGAATATATGCACTTCAGTTAAACACTTTCATGATGTTCATAAGGTGTTCATCAAGCGTCTAGTCCTTGTGAAGATGGATAGGTGTATTTTTGTTTATCACCTGCTAACCGGGTGAAGACTGCAAATTAGGATCAAACTGTGGACTTGCGCAAAAAGCTGAAATAAAACAACAGTCAGTTGAGAAGGCCTAAATAACACAAGGAGGACAAGCTTAATCATAACATAGAGATGAAACAAAATGTGGAGGACTGGACAATCCCACTGAGCAGATGTCTATATACTAGTACAAGAACAAGGAATACAAATGGGAGGGTCTGGATGTTTTACTAAGTGATCAAAATATTAGTAAAATTAAGTGTTGGTGGGTTTTTTCTCATGACTGGTCTATAAATATGGAAGACTATAATTTGTTCAGGAAGGATAAGGTAAGGAAAAACTATCCATAATGTGGACAGAGAGAGTTGCTGAAAGTCTGTTGGCAGTGACTACAAAGGAGAAGAAGAGTGTACTTCTAAGACAAGGGGTACAGCACAGACCACTGGACAAAGCTTTTTGTGAGAAACAACCAGAGTGATCCAAGACTCTGGCCTCAGTGTTAAGGGAGTATTTCAACCACCCATGTATCTCTCAGGGAAAGAGTTAATAAGTAAGACAGTTTTGTTCCATTGGTGATAGTTTTTTTGATTCATAAGGAGAAAGCACCTGGAGGGGAAGATCTTTTAATGATGATTCTAAATGATGGGAAAGAAATTGTTGTGAACATGAAGAAGAAAGGTAAAATAGGTAGGAGGCCATGAAATGGTCTCTGTGACTATTAGAAAGTGAAGAACAGACATAAGTAAAACAAAATGTTGATTTTCAAGATACCAGTTAAAAAACTTGGAGAATTGATGATGGGAGTTTAAAATAGAAGAGTCAAAAAAATGAACACAACCATATCAGTGCTGAGTATACGAGCGGAGAGGAATGACAGAAAATACAAAAACCACCGGCTTAGCTAAAACTTCATTGACTTGAAATACAGGAAGGAAGCAAAGTGAAAGGACAGATTACTAAAGAGTTGAATAACATCAGCAAAGGGTCTTCAGACTGAAACAGAGAAAGCACAAACTAATGAGAATTTAGGGTACCGTATCACATTACTCAACCTGATAAGAAGGCAGGCTACTGTGCACAAGAGTGGCTCCTCTCTCCCCCAGCCCTGTTTACGTTCTTCTGCCACTTCTCTTGCATGAGGTCTGGCAATGGTGACACTACAAGTGAGTCAGGTCAGCTCATGACCAGACAAAAAAACCCTAATGTGCCAAAAGAAAAAGGGGAGTTCTGTCGGATCAGCACACTGATCTAACTTGCCACACAGCTGCCAGATGTAACATGGGAGATACATGCAGCTAGGGATAAGGGTCAGGTGCTGGGACTGGCCTTTTCAGTAATAGCTTACACTTGGACTGAATTGAATTAACATAAAATGAAACTTTTATTTGTCCTGGTTTCAGCTGAGTTAGAGTTACTTTTCTTCCTAGTAGCTGGCATAGTGCTGTGTTTTGGATTTAGTATGAGAAGAATGCTGATAACACACTGATGTTTTAGTTGTTGCTAAGTAATGCTTAGGCTAGTCAAGGACTTTCTTTTTCAGCTTCCCATGCTCTGCCAGGTGCACAAGAAGCTGGGAGGGGGCACAGCCCAAGACAGTTGATCCAAATTGACCAAAGGGCTATTCCATACCATATGACGTCATGCTCAGTATATAAACCGAGGGGAGTTAGCCGGGGGACAGTGATCGCTGCTTGGGGACTGGCTGGGTGTCGGTCGGCGGGTGGTGAGCGGTTGCATCACTTGTTTTCTTTTCCCTGGGTTTTGTTTGTGTCTCTCTCGTTCTCCTTTTCATTACAATTATTATTATTATTATTATCATTATTATTATTATTACTATTATAATTATTTTAATTATTAAACTGTTCTTATCTCAACCCGTGGGTTTTCTTACTCTTGCCCTTCCGATTCTCTCCCCCATCCCACCGGGGAGGGGGAGGATGAGCGAGCGGCTGCGTGGTGCTTAGTTGCCGACTGGGGCTAAACCATGACATTATTTAAGTTTGGCTTTTCAAATCAACTATGTTTAAAAAAAGTCATCCTTGGGTACGTCACAAAGAGGTGGAAGTGCTCTCCACGCGGACAGGGGATTGTCCTGAGAACTTACTGGTGAGGGACGAGGCTCCAAACTGGAGCAGAGCTACTGGGGTGCAGAGGGAGAAGGTGACAGAGGGGAGGAAGAGGTAGACATGAAATTACAGAGTATTGGAGCAAGGAATCAAGCAACTGTAAATAGAAAAAAGGGAAAAGGAAAAAGGAGGCAGTCCTCAATGAACAGGCAGCAGACATTCAAATGTGGCAGAATCAACAAATGTCATATGTCTGGACTTCAACAAAGCTTTGGACACTGACTCAAGTGATAATTTTATCATAAAGCTAGAAGATGAGTGCAAAGCTAATCCTGCATTCTTAGGAAACCTCTGAAAACCATGATGGTTTCAAATATGAATATGATCTATTGCTATTTAAGGCTTTGTAAACATGTTTGAGTCACATAATAAGGAACTTCAAACTGTTAACCTAGGAGCAAAGGTAAAAAATGTGACAAGTTAATTTAGACCTTCTTTCTCTAAGTCACGTCTCTGTGAAATGAACAGCAATACAGCTAATGTTTGAAAATGGAAGGATTAATCCAGAAAATAATACCCCTGTTTTATGGATTTCTACCCTTTAGTTAAAGCAGAAGGAGAAACAAGCCAAACCTGAACAACATTTCTAAAACAAAGTAATCATTTTAGTTCCTGGATATATTTATTAACTAAAAGTATAAATTAGAAAACAACCAAAGGTTAAACCCAAAGCTGCAGCCAGACCCAAGGTATTCCAAATGTGCCTGTTTAATATGCACTGCAGATTAACGGGTATTACACATTGATTCTAGCTGTACTTTTTAGAGGAGGTGGAGGAGGAGGCAAGACACTGAGATAAAAAATACAGTCTTTGTTTGGAAAACAAAAATGAGATTGTAAAATTGAAAACATGAAAGTGGAAGAGAATCACTAATAACTATATTCTTTACCTTCAAAAAAAAATCAACAAAACCTTGCTTCGCTGTATGTTCCAGTGTACTACAGGCAGGCATTATCCAGCCCCTTTCTGAATGTTGGCAGGAGAGTTTGCTTTCCCAACTCTGTGAAATTCTAAAATATAATGAAAATGCAGCCACCGTACTTTCTAAGCTCTTGGTAGATATTTTCACTTACTTTGTCATTTTCAGGGGGGAAACAATGGTGGCATCTGTGCCCTGGTGCTAAGTGCTCATTTGCATGCAGAGGCAGAGAGATATCCGTTTATTATCAATTTTATGCATTACTTCATTTCATGGTGTTAAAACAATTACATTCAAAGGGTTCAGCAGTCCACAGCCAAGCTATTCAGGGCTCCAGCAGCATCATATAATAACGTTATTCAGGGAGAGACACATACATCATAGTTTACTGACTTAGAAGTAAAAAAGAGGGGGAGAGGGAGAGAGAGAAGCAACTCCTATAGAGCTGGATATAGAATTTGTAAAACATCAGAGATATTACAATAAGCAGAGACACTCAGGGCAGATGGACATGAAATTTAACTTCTGAATTACTTTCTAAGAAAGTTGGGCAAATTTTTTGCACACAACAGTTCTACCAAATTCTCTGCCACATATACTCTCAATGTCTTTTATACAGCACTCTTCACCCATACTGCAAGGCTCCACTTGAGCAAAAAAGCAGAGACTGTGCACCTCCCCTTGAAGATCTCAGAACACATACCTTTGAACAGCAAACAAACGGTTTGGTCTGAAGAGACTCTTGTGCTCAGAGTGCTCTCTACATGCAGTGGATTTGCAATCTGATTATCTGGTTACTCCTGTCAAGGCTCTGCCAAGCCTCCCATGAGGAATTTACATTTGTCTATCAATTTACATTAGCTAAAACAGCTGTCTGTGTGAAGGATTTCAAGGTTTTAAAATGAGGACCTACCCTCCAACAAGAGTCAACTCTCCAAAAACCAACAAAAACTGTGGCTCAGTAGTGAACAAATTAAAAAAGCACATCCACCTTCAGGGTTTCCCTTATTGAGTTTGGTGAGATGTTTGTTTCAGCAGAAAGCAAACAAATGACTTAATTGAGCACTTGCTGAAATTTTTAAAAGTGCAAGAAAAAAATCAAATCAAACAACTTTTAATAATACTTCACTGCCAGAGGAAAATAAAATCAGTGCTATCCCTGTAAAATAAAAAAGCAATTACCAACTTTTTGATTATTATTTCTATAATTGTCTACCTTCAAGAAAGCGACTTGAGTGAAGCACAAGAGAAGAAAAGCATTTCAACATTGAGGACTCATGAAATAAGAAAATGGAAGAGGATTTTTATTATCTGGGCTATCACAGACAACTGTTTGTTGAAGTGCTTAGAAATTTCCCATCAATTCTAGCTAGGGATAGTTGATGTGCACACAGGGCAGTGATAAGGTCTGCTCAAGCCATGGAGAAATGCAAGTCCTGAAGAAACTAGCTTGGTAACTGGGAAAACCAGCTGCTTCCTGGTAACGACTGCAGAGGAAAATAGTCTCTAGCAGTTCTCAAGCTATGGGCCACGCTCAAAAGGATGGGAGAAAATATATTCTGGGCTGTTGCACAGCCAGAGTGCTGACAGAAACAAAGGACAGCATGTGGTTGAGGTGTAGTGGATGGGGTGGCAATGAGGAGCCCACCACTGCTGGAGCTGCAGAGCTACGCCATTGCCTTTCAGCCTTTCCTCATGGGGAGTATCCCATGTAACAACGCCCCAGAGGAGAATCAGAGGCAGCAGGTTCCTTAGTGGCTCCTGGCAGGTTTCCTCTGTTTCTGCTCTGAATATCAAAACAGTCAGCACTTCCTTCTGAGCTATCTGTCCCTGCCCCTGCCATAGCCACCTTCTAGCATTAAAATAATCAGGGTGCCAACAGCAGTCCAGCTGTGCCACATCTGCACAGTCTGCAAAAACCATCTCAGAAGCAAGGTAAATACTCCATGAATTGGTCCATGTTGATTCCTCATTAGGCTGCTAGTGATGCCTTGTCTAGCCAGTTTAAAGCTAGTGTGGCTATCTTTACGCTACATCACAGTCACATTTACCTTAAGGGCAAGGGCCTGCTACCAGTTTTATTAGGCTATACAAATTAAGCAACTTCCAGAACTGAAAAATTGGGTCTAAGTTTTATGTCAGTAGCTTCTAGTTTATTTCACTCTGCAGGGCTCATGAGCTCAGACACAGCTCTGTGGCAATGCCTCTGTACCGCTTGCTGCCCAGTGGCTTGATTCAGGAATTTAGGCACAAAGAAGTGTGTGGTAGGCATACTGCTGTCGCTTATAATGGAAGACAGTCTCACACGCACCAGGTTCTTCAGTCAAGCCCCTCCTGTTACGAAAACTGGACAAGAAGACAAATCATAATAATTTCCATGTTACTTTGCTCTTCCTTTCCTTACTATATGGTTTATTCTGCAAGGGACCGTCTTTTCATTATCATGCCAACATGATGAAGTCCTGATAACTGACTATGGGTCTGAAGATACAAACATTAGTCTAAGAATAAAGCCCTTAAAATTTAACTAATGACTAATTGGCCTTTGAAATAAACCTAGTAACCATGTGTTGGAAAGGAGAGAGAATGATAACCAACAGGAAGAAGTCCTGGTATTTGGATGGCAACTGCAGAGACATGAAAAAGAAAAGCCCAATAAAACATTAAGATATTAGACAACAGGGATAGGTGTGTGGAGCTGTAAAGACAGAAAAAAAAAAAAGACAGCCTGGCAGGAAAAGAAGGTCCAGCTTACTGGAAGAATGGAGATTTGCAGGCAAGAAGGTCCAGCTTACTGGAAGAATGGAGATTTGCAGGCTTGGTTTTAACTTTCTTCCTATATCTGGCTACAAAATATTTTTAAAGCCCTATTTTATTATTATTATTAACATAGTCTCCTCTTTTTTTAAAAAACCACATCCCCATGTACTGTGTTACCATTCTTAGAGTTCAGTGTTGTCTTTCCTTCTTAACACAAAGCATATAAAACTTAATCAGTTTGCATTTGTTAATATCAATAAATTAACATATTTTTGTTTAAGAGGCTCATGAAATAAGAAAAAAACACATTAAGAATATTTCTTGAAATTATTGCTTTTCATGAATTTTCAAGGGAAATATCTTGGGTTTATCATACTAAATAGGTGTATTGGGACTGATTCAGTCTACCATAAGAATTCAAGGGCCATATAAAGACAGTAACTGTATTCCCAGTCTGAAATATCCTGTCTCCATTGTTTATCAATGATGGATGCTCAGGAAGAAGTCCAAGAAGTAGGGTGTGCAAAGAGGATATCTGCACTAACTGTCCACCCAGTCTTATGCTACTGTGTTCAGCAGACAATAAGATGAGAAGCTTTGGGACTCAAAAAGCTAATTTTGCTTCAATCTAAGTAGAATCTTTAGCTGTCCACAATGTGCTAGAGAGATCTGTGAAAAATTAGCTAAGCATTTCATATGACTATCTTGACGGAGAAAGACCTGTAATAACCAGTGAGTACTCTCTTTGCTTGCTGATAGCTCTGGAATGAGTGCTGCAATTTCAAACTGGAAACAAGCGAAAAGTTCAGATGAAAGATACTTTCACTGTGCTTTTAGTACCTCCAGCTCTCTTTTCCTCTAGTCCTTAAATAAGGACAATACTTTGGTAAAATGCAAAATTTTATTACTACACAGTACTTAGTGTCTGTACCTTACATTACACAGAATCACAGAATGAATCACAGAATGGTTTGGGATGGAAGGGACTTTTTAGTGATCATCTAGTCCACTCCTCTGCCATGGCAGGGGCATCTTTCATTAGATCAGGTTGCTCAAAGCCCTGTCCAACCTCACCTTGAACACTTCCAGGGATGGGACATCCACAAGTTCTCTGGGCAACCTGTTTCAGGTCTCACCATCCTCATCATAAAGGATTTCCTACTTACAGCCTCTTTCAGGGTAGATTTCTACACCTAGAAGCAGGTTAAGCAAGTCATTAGTACTGTTAAACAACTTTGCTCACTTTAAAACAAATTAGCTTAAAGATTTTAGATAAAAGTTCAGATCTATAAATTGTTATGAAATGCTACACATATATAAAGAGGTTTACACATATATATATGCAAATACTGGACACACTCAATGTTGGAATAAATTACTGCAACTCCCCTAATACCAAAGGGGTTATACTAGGTTTTGCCAAAAGAGATTTTTGGCTCTGTGAATCTAAGAAATACGAGATCAAGAGAGTCATTGGAAGGAAAGAATGATAACATATGTCATTTAAATATCAAAATTAAACCCCTGAATCAATTTAAAAAAATGAATTGTAAACCAGCGAACCATATGAAACAGAACAACAAAATTATCTCTCACGTGTCAGAATATTGATGGAACAGTGAAGATACTGGTTCAATTTGTAGGTCATCATTGTCAGCTGTCAAAAAAACTCATCAACAGTTCATATTCCAATGTGACCACTTCATTGCTAGCCTGGAGTGATCCTAACTCCCACAGTTCCTGCTGTCTCAAAATGGGAGTCAAGGGTGGATAGGACAGATGCTTACTAAGTGGCAGCTCAAAGTCCAGTCTGCCTGCCAAAGAAAAACAGATCCTAATATGCACATGGGTCTGACAAAATTTAAGGAGGGCTAGTAAGAAAAAAGAGTTTGTATAAACAAGCTGACAATCAAAGTTTGAGTGATGATGAACATCTGCAGCTTCCATTATGATCCATGGTAGATATAGGTGTGCAGCAAGTGTTTAGTCGCTGTCTGGATTTGGCCCATACACAGTAAAGATATGGTGCCTTAATGCACCATAGTTCATGAGTCTACAAATAGCAAATACATAACAAATGTAGCAAATATATAGCTAAATGGCACAACAGAGTCTTGCTTTGCTCCCTATTTTGATTTTTTCTTGGTTTGGGTTTTGATGTTGCTCTCTGGTTGTCATAAGAGCTAAATAATCTTGCCAATTAGGTGCTAATATACTCAGGGGAAATGTCAAGATTAATTTTCATCTTTTAAAATATCCCCAAAGCCACAGCGTATACCTTTCTGGGGTTGTTAACAGGAAATCGGTTTTCAGACTGGCCTGCGACTGGAACACTTCCATACATAAAGGTACTCAGGGCAGGCAGGTGGCAGGTTGTTAATTCACCCCCTGCTCATTCCTAGGGGTGGTGTGATAAAATGAGCCACATGCTTATGACTTTAATGTGCTTGGTGCTCAAAAACAAGACGATTTCAGGACAAAACAGCATCCTTGCTAGCAGTTGGCTGAGACATCAAGAACAAGAAAAAGAATTTCTAAGACCTTATTGGTGAACATATGGCAGACTCTGATTTCCTTACTAAATCAGATGATATTACTAGAACTGGGTCATTATGCACACATTGTAATCTATCGTTAAGCCCAACAAAGTAATATTTAGCTAGTGTTTTAATTGTACTACTGGGATTTATCTCTGCTTTTGGAAGAAAAAAAAAAGTCCAGGAAGGAAGAAAGAGTGGTGAGCTTTCAATTTTAATAACAGGAGATTGCCGATTTTGACAAATGACACTAACAGATTATTCAGATAACGTTTGCATATCTACATATTTGCACATATTTTTGGTGTTATTTAGGAGATAGGAGGTGCTTAAATTATTCATTCTCTTCCATCTCTTCCGTGAAAAGTACATTTCTCCTCCCTGTATACGCTTTCAAAATGCAAGTTGGCATCATACATTTCAAATAATCTTCCAGTTTGTTTTACAAAGCCTACAGCCAGGCCATCATTACCTGTATTTCCAAACAACCATGAGGCCAGTGTAATGCACGTGCATGTGTTATAGAATGGTTGACATACAGGAAGGAAATTAACCTCTTGGCCTGGAAATCAAGCAGTCCCTCTCAATGCCAATCCATATGGCTACAATCAATTAAAACAAAGATGCATCCTTCTATCTAGGCTGCTGAGCGATCATACAGCAAGAGTTACAGAGCGGTAGAAACCGGGGCTTCCAGGTTTTTCTCTTGTGGCTGTTTCTTGGTGTGTTTTTTTCTTTACCAGTCCTTCCCACATGATTTCTGAGACATACGCAGGTTGCTAACACGGGTACTGTTTATCCAGGGTGCAGGACAGAGGGAAAGGTGTGCAATTCAACTGTAGGCCAGTCACCCCAAACCTGTTAAACACACTCATTTTGCAATGTGTTAAGCAAAACTGCTCAGACAAATCCCATATCTGTCTCCAACAGCTGGAGATAAAGAACCCTGTTTTCTTTTCTGTCAGGGTTAATAAAACAAGCAACTTATTAAATAGCATTTTGGCAAACACAGTGGATAATGAATCCTATTCTATAGTTAAAGACTTTTAACAATTAAAAAGATTTATGAGCCTAGCTCCGCAACACATGGGTGCTGGAGGAGTGAACCCGCTCCCGTGCAGCCACATGCAGAGCGGGCAAGGCACGCATCCAGCTTGCACTTGCCGAGGACGGGCGCCTTGAGAGGAGCCAGGAGAGTCTGGCAGGTAAACGTGCAGCTCAGGCCCACGAGGACAGCGAGGCAGACACCCCAGGAGCCCGGCCCTTCGCTGGGGCTGAAACAGCCGGGTACATCGGATACCGTGGCCCCCCAGCCCATTGTTCCCCATCAGCTACAGTACATGTCCAGCGTCTGGTTTGTCAATCATCGGATTCAATGGCTGTTTGCCTGGGAAGCTGCTGACAGGGGGCTAGGGGGGCTTGCCAGAGCTTAATTACCGTACCTCATTAAAGGGCTTCTCATTCATATTCAGTAAGGAATCATTCGAGCAGACAGATATGTCTTTGTTAGACAAACTGAAAAACATACTTTTAAAAAAATCGCTACCACTTACGTATTTACATTTGTTTGGTTAAAGAACTCTTTTCATTCTGCTTAAGAGAGAGAGAGGGGAAAAAGGGGAAAAAAGGAAAAAGAACAGGAAAGAAATAAAATGAAAGGAAAATTAACTAGAAAGAGTTTGCATTTGTAACCTGACAGGGTTTTTTTTTTTGAGGAAAAAATAGATTTCATTACATAGAGTCAAATTCTGCTTTCATTTCTCCTCAGTTAACAAAGATGCACCGACGTGTGCGTGGGGGGCAAATCTGTTTCTATGAATGAAGGCTGAATGGGTTAAAATTGGCTACTTTTCTCCTGGAAAAGGCTTGGTTAAAAATGTCACTACTCTTTTTCCTTAAAGGAAAAGATTAGGAAAATTTGCACCTAACTTTTTTGTGCAGATTTTCTGTTGCTGTTAAAGCAAAAAACCACAAAACTAGAGCCTTAACCAGTGCAGTTTAGTGTAGCCTCCCTGGCACTGTGTTGGCACTGATAAGGATATGGGTTGTAGTCTTGTTCTTGCTGGTGATGTTCTTCCACAAAAGATAGCATCGGCTTGTATTCACTGACAAGCCTAACAACCACCCCATCCTTCTGTGGACAAATGGCCTAAAGAGGAAGGAAATACCTTTGTAATCTGCACAAAAGATTCCACCTGACAGCTCTCAGTGATATGTTTATAGTCATTATTTTTAGCATGTCTTTTCATTAAAATAGAGGTACAAATCAGGATGGACCAAACCAGTGGCCCAAACCTCAGCTATTGAAGATGAAGACACTTCTGGCTTCCAAAGTAACATATTGGTGTTTTCCTGATTTCTGATTACTAATGATATTGAGCACCTGAGAGGGCACAGTAAACCTTTAGTCTGAGACACCCTGGGGCTAAGAAGATTGCCTATATAATATTTGTTTTAAAAAAACTTACAAAACAGTATGTGTAGTGCTGATATCTCAGGAAGAATGACAATGTGAAAACCCATTTGATCTGGCGTAGGAGTGAGTCCTTAGTACTGTTTACACATGGCTGATCTGGGGTTAGAAGAATAAAAATGCCAAGGAAAAGAAGAGAGATGATATACCCTCTCTTGTCCCAGGCTGCTCAACTGCACAAGGTGGATGTTTTCAATGCCCAGCAGTTTAGGCTGACTTTTTTTTGCCTTTGAGTCTGCACTTTTGGAAATGCAGCAAGACATGAAGAGAGAACTGTGTAGAGACCTTGTGTGGTTAATATAGTTTTCCCTTATTACTTTCTCAGAAATGGTTTTAGAAGAAATTAAAAAGGACATTCGCCTAAAGGCAGACACAAGGCACAGGAAATTTAATCCTGCATGGCTAAAGTTTGGCCAAATTATGAGCATCTAATAACAGGGCCTTTTATATATAATGCAAAGGATTTGGCAACTTCAGCTATCAGCAGAGGAATACAGAAGTTGGGGACATCATATTTATTGCTGGTTTATGACAGGGAGCAGCCAATCAAACCACAGGATTTTCACAATGTATATTGACAGCTAACAACAGCCCAGCTCATTAGAGCCCCTCTGCCAGAAGAGTGCATCAATCCCATAATTGAGAAATAAGTGCATCACTCCAAGTCAGTAGTCCCTACACTCTGTTGAGCTGAAACAATTCCATCTCAGTATAATAAGGCATGAAGCCTAACATCATGTACACTAATAAAAAATACTATCTTTTTATAATGTGATCAAATTTGAGTTCCTGTTGGGGCAATAACCTGGAGTTTCCTGATATCTCTGCATTTAAAACCTCAATTATAGCTCTATATTCTGCACAGTTTTGCCTTGAATACCTAACAGATGTTTATATTGAGATGAATGCTTTGTGGACCCAGAACTGTCATCAGACCTCTCATAATCACATTTTCACCTATGCATATGGTGTACACCTGTGGCTTGTTGGAATTGTACTCAATTACAGTGTGGGAGGTTTAAAGACAACACTGTATTTTCATTCTTTTGCAATATTTTTCATTCACATTCTGTTACACTTTTTAATGCTTTTTCATATTTAGAATGTAAAGCAAATGCAGAAATACAAGAACAAGCAAGGTTCTTTTAAAGCTGCACATGCCTCAGTGTTTTGCATAGAAAAATACACATTTAGGTTAGTAATATAATATATAACAAAATATAATTTCAATATAGGCAAGATTTGAATGTTCCAAGGAAATGTCACGGGACAGTAGTAGATTTCTCTGCTAAAGATATACAGAAGGATGCTAAGAAAACCAGCCTAGAATACAAAGTAGAGGTGTGTGATATACATTTGTGTTTTGATGTTTATCTATTTTTGTAAAGCAAATACACCTTGAAATGTACTGCCAGGAAACCGTCAGGATCTGTTTTTCATTCCCTATTTACAGATACATCTACTTTCCTGTGAAAGGTCTGCAGTGGTGTATTTCAACAGTGGTTTCCACACACCAAAACCACCTAATATTAGAACAGCAAGGGATGGGATTTAGACTGCTGTAGCCCACCAGCTCTGCCCTCACAAAGGTGAAACATGAGATGTTTTGGGGAACTGGATCTGTATCATTGCAGAACTTAGTATGAAACACAGGACAACTGCTGGCGTGTGTGTGTTTGCCTGTGAAGACCATTCTCACACACAAAAAGCTTGATGCACAAAGAAACCAGCTAGTCCTAATGAGGTGAACGGACCATCACAGGCCTAAACACAAACATGGCTTCTTTTTGTTGCAGGCTTTTGTTATCAAGTACCTGTTTTATCATACATCAGCTGTCTGCTTAGTATAGTCAAATGAATGAAGAGTGATGAGTAAGAAGAAAATGGAGTAAGAGAAGGGAAATGCAAAAAGAGGTGGTAAAAAATCTTCTAATCCCCAGCAGGCAGCTTCACTAAGGCCTTCCCATGAGGAGAACATGGAGAACATGGAGAACAGCCGGTTAATGAAAAATAGTGAAATCCCAGTGGATTCTTGCTATGAATTTTGAGACTGTGTCTTACGATTTTGCATTCATGGACTTACTATTGGCTTAACCCAACACCTAATGAAGCTGATGGGACTCCTTCCTTCAAAGTCAATGTGTCAGCAACTAGTGCACAAACCAAGCATTTTTAAATCCGTTTGCAATTGAAGATAAGAACAATTAGAGTAGGTTCTTCAGTTTACAATTCCAATAGACAAATCCTTCTTTCAATCAATTAAAATGCCAATGAAGAATCTAAGGTAGCCCATCTTATCTAACCCTTTTTCATAAACTGAATATTAAATTATCTACAGGCCAAAACACATGGCAGCTTCTTTAAAATATTCTACACTGTAGGGTTGTAATATCAAAATTCTCAATCCATACAATGAAGAAGCACTTGGGAAACTTGAATAATAAGGATTACTCTTTTTCTTTATCATATGTTCAGTTGTATCTTCCTACAGTACAATCATACATGGAATAAAACCAACAGTGAAATCATGCATGAAAGACATATATCATAAACTTAATATTAGCCTTAGTAGGTCCGCATACATTTTCTGCTACAGGATTTTCAGGTGTGTGCAAGCAAGATATAGGTTTTTCTGAACTGTATGAAATGCACCTCTGTAAGTCAAATGGGTTCAAAAGTAGTCTAAAAGTTTTAAATGATTATGCTGTGTGGCTTTTTTGTCAAGATCAGCTAGGAAATTTCTTTCTGTGCTCCTAGGCTTTTGTGCGCAGACAGTTGTGCTAAGGAAAAAAAACCTAGAAATCAAAACCCCCAACAATCTACATTTATTAAAGTCATCTCTTTAAAAAGGAAATATAACAATGATGTCTTAATAGCAGAGTTTTATATATAGTTTTATATGGAAGAGCAAAATTGGCCTATCCCTAGAGGCATAACAAAATTTGATATGCTTAGGCTTTTTCCTGCTGGTGCTTCTCTCTTTGGTATTTAATTTGCAACTTGTTAGCCATTACTCAAGCTGTTTGCCATCTTCTGCTGTTTTTCATATACAGTCAAATTAATTTTTTTTTCTTTTAGTATAAGAAACATGGAAAGGAAAGAAACTGTTATAAAATCTTCTGTCACTTACAAGCCTGAACTTTGGACTTAACCAGATGAGCAAAGGACTTTTGATACACAATAACAGATTCCAAGCACCCGCTTCTACCATAACCAACGATAAAAATCCACAGCTGGGATCCAGTTTTAAACTCAGAAGAAATGTGAGGACGATTGTATACAACAGTTTCAGCATTCAGTGGAAGCTGCTCTGTGAGCTACTGACACATATACAGCCTTGTAAGCAAAACAGGTTTAGGAATAAATTAGTTCAGTAATGAGTAGGATCTTATGACGTGTTGAGATTTTTGGAATAGTGATGTATAACAGTATATTATATAAGTGAAGAAGTAACGATGAGAAAGTGTTAGAAGAGTACTGGGAAGGCCCTTGAAATAATAAGCATTTAGTATCTCAATAACAAAAGCAGAAAATAAAACAACCCTCACCATCTATTAAGCATGACATTTTGCAGGGGTTGCTAAATGAACATTGTATATGAATGAGTATCAAAGGGAAGTCTTCTGATTCAAGCTACTGGTCATTTTTCTTTGCAAATTCCCCAGTTAATGATCTCCTTAATGGTTAATGGTCTCCATCTGATTGGCAGCTCCTGTAACTTAGGAAACACGAATAAACACTGCCTCCAGTCAGGTTCCAGAGCTGTTAACTCAGGATGAATATGTGGATAGCCTCCAGTTTTGAGCAGAGTACTATTACTTGATTTTCCAGTGGTTCATTAGGTGTATGTCTGCAAGTAGATACACAACTTTTCCCTTTGCTCCAAACATCACTACTTTCTGCTACACCTCTCTACTAAGTGTTGCCTGCATCAAAAGTAAGCAGCTTCTTGAAGGTACTACCACTACATACAGTGTAACCATTGCTCCTGTAAGTACCCCACTTTTGCAGCAAAAAGTCTTCTCCAAGACATCATGGAAAAGTAGCCATATTTAAGTCCAGTAACACACTGACTTCTTGGTATCTTCCTTCATTAACTTAATTTTTTTTTTGTGGCCACTGCTACTTAAAAAGCACTGTGCTAAATGGGTTTATTAGAGGATATTGTTATGGGATGTGTGCTGGAAGGGTCACCTCTAATCTGGCAAAGCTATGCTCACAGAGTCTTAAAAGAGTGATTACTAGAGTAAATAATAATTTCTATTATCAATCTAGACAAATGTTTTTCAGTGTGAGATGCAGAATTGTATTAATGTTAAATAAGTCCATGCCGTGAAAGACCTAAAGATCACAAAATATATAAAGAGATGGAAGTAATAATTATTTACCATCCATCATATTAATTTATTTTCTTCTTAAGGTCATTATTTTATTTTTATAATAAAACATGTTAATATTATATTATCATGTAATAATATAATAACTTGGAATTAAAACCTCATTGCATCTAAAGGGCTGAGAGGATCTGAACTTCTGTTGCAGCTCATTATCATTAAGCAGCTATCCAAGAGGAAAATTAATACCCAGACTGACCTGAAGTTTTTGGTGGCCCAGTTAGTCACTTTGGGGTAACATCTTCCCAAATCACTGAGCATAAATATAAATTGGGAGAGGAGTGGCTGCAGAGCAGCCCTGCAGAAAGGAATCTGGGGGTGCTGGTTGGCAGCAGGCTCAATAGGAGTCAGCAGTGTGCCCTGGCAACAAAGAGGGCAAACCACATCCTGGGGTGCATTAAACACAGCGTAAACATCTGGTCAAGAGACGTGATTATCCCACTGTATTCAGCGTTGCTGCGGCGTCATCTTGAATATTGTGTGTGGTTCTGGGCCTCGCCATTTCAAAAGGATGTTAAGGGCCTTGAATGCATCCTAAGGAGGGCACCAAAGCTGGTGAAGGGACTGGAAGGCATGTCCTCTGAGGAGCGGCTGAGGACACTGGGTTTGTCTTGTTTGGAGAAAAGGAGGCTGAGGGGCGACGTCATTGCTCTCTCCAGCTCCCTGAGGAGGGAAAGTGCAGAGGGAGGTGCTGATCTCTTCTCCCTGGGATCCAGTGACAGGACACATAGGAATGGCTCAAAGCTGCATCCCTCAGGGGAGGTTTGCACTTGACATGAGGAAACATTTCTTTACCAAGAGGGTGGTCAAACCCAGGAACAGGCCTGCTAGAGAGATGGTCGATGCCCCATGCTGGTCAGTGTTGAAGAGGCATTTGGACAACGCCCTTATTAACGTGCTTTAACTTTTGATCAGCCCTGAAGTGGTCAGGCAGTTGGACTTGATGATCCCTGCAGGTCCCTTCCACCTCAAATCTTTGATTTGATTTGATTCGATTTGATTCTTCTTCCTCTCTCCTTCTTTCCCTACCAGTACATGATGGGGAAATCTTTGATGACATTTCTTCCCAGGCCTGCACTAGCAGAAGGGATTGAATGGGTAACCATGTCTCAGCCTAGGCATTGGCTCTGCCACATTGTGGGAAGGAGGCATGTACCTTCTGATGGGGGTGAGAGCTGTGGATCATCTTGAGATAATTTGACCACCTGAACAAATCTGCAAAAAGCGTGTGGGCACTGCAGTTTTTGAAAGTCTTCTATGTTCATCCAGTTTAGCTGGGTTTCCAGAGGATGGCAAAACCCCACATCTCTGACACCAGCGAGGCTCAAAGATCAAACCCTCAGTCTGAAGTAGGAAGTGCTCCAGAACTAAATGGTTGCAAACCTTTTTGATGTGAGCAACACCTGTTCATTTCCCTCTGGATTTCTTTTTTTTTTTTTT
>VYZW01024849.1:10159-27818 GCA_013401315.1 Balaeniceps rex | reverse complement strand
TTTTTTTTTTTTTTTTTTTTTTTTTTTTTCCCCCCCCTTGTTAACATAGTGCCAGAGCTGGAGACTGTTTCTTCAGATGAAGAGTGTGGACAATCTGGCAATGCGTTCCACAGAAGTATGTCCACCAGGCAGTGCTATTCAGAGATAAGGGCTCTTCCAGTGTGTCCTTAGGGTTTTGCCCTTCCAGAGACACCTCATTCAACAAGAGTCTTTTCCAAACAGGAGGAAGCTAGACTTGGGGAAGCCTAGAAGAACGTAATGTTGAAAACACAAATCCCAGTATTTCTCAACAAAATGGGAGCATGGGAGAACTGGAGCTGGTGTTCAGGCAGGTAGATTCTGCAGGTGCTCAACTGAATTCAGACAATGTGCCTGACCTGAGGGAAGTTGTATGTAACGGGCTCTTAAGTAAGGAGGAAGCAGCATCAGGAGAGAAAGCTGGAAGGTGCTGGAGAAGCCTCCAGGCCAAGTCTAGCGCAAGTGAAGAGTTTCCAAGGAAAGCCAGAGGTGCTGGCTGAGTCCTGTCATGGTAAGGGCCACACTTCTCAGAATGGATGTCAGGTGATGGCTTTTTGATTGAAGAAGGTGACTAACCTGGCTACCAGTGGGGCTGACACAGAAGGTGTATCTGAGTCCTGGCCACAAGTTGGGCAGTGTTGATGAGGATTCGGATGATGGCCTCTGCATGCCTCATCACCATAAATCACCCAGCGAGAGCAGCTCAGTGGCCAGAACGCATGCATGGGGAGAGCATGCAAGACCTGGACCTGAGATGTGTCTGGCAGAGCCTGAGCAGGAACTCCAGAATGAAAGAGAGGTGGAGTACCCTACACCAAGGGCAAAGCTAGTTGGTAAGGGGAGTTTGGAAAGAGTTGTGTCCTGATCAATTTCTGTACTTCCTAGACTGTTGTTTTAGGGAAGTAGGCTGTTTCAAGCTAGCTTCTCTTACAAATGCACATGAAATGGTGCTGGAAACCTGATATGACACTGTCATTTATCCAACTGCTTGTTTTGTCAGCAAAGAGGGAACTGAAGCTGGATACTGTTTGAAAAACTGCTTAAAACCAATCTATACTGTGTTGTTTGTGTCTCACAACGTTTTAAGGATGAAGGGAAACGGGAAATCAGAGCTGCTAATAAAGAGCACGTTGCCAGAGAGAGCTGGAGATTCTTTTTTTGATGTCAGATCAGGGCTTGAAGAGGTTCAGCTTAAGTATTTCTTACTCTTTCTTGAATGGAGAGATGAAAGTCATAGGTACAGCTGGCAGCTGCTTAACGTCTACTAGTTCATTTGTGTATATTGTGCCTTAGGATCCATGTTTTCTTGAAGTGTTAGGTGTATAATGAACTAACGTGCCTTGAAACTCTTTGAACAGGGGAATCTTTTGAGCCTTCTCATCGATGTCCTCAGAATGTTACCAGCACGGCATGCTCTCGCCTCAGCACTAGGATAGCAGTTGTTCACCCAGCATGTGAAAGGCCACCACCTCTGAAACGCAGGCAACATGATCCCACGAACTGTGTATGTGTCCTACTTGTCAGCTTAATGCAGTGAAGCACTGTGGCCTTTCTTAAAAGGCAGGATATGGCAGGGGTTATTTTGGGCGGAAAGTTCCAAGATGGCCTTTGAAGAAGGGTCTGATACTAGTAGTACAAAACAGTTCAAAGCAGGATCTAATATAGTAGTTGGGAGTTGAACTGTTGTAAATAGAGGAGGGAGTGGGAGGTGAAATAGAATCCAAACTTAGTTTTGCTGCATTGTTTTTGCAGGAATCTTAGAGGAGATGCATTTGCAGATGAGTATTGTCTTACAGCTCCAATTTTCCAGCAGAAAAAAAAGAAGAATCTCTTGAAATAAAGGAGAAATGTTTTAGTTATCAGTGACTTTTCCTGTCATTCTTAACACCTAGGCAGTTCATGATGCGTGAGAACGTCTCCTACAAATACAGTCATATGTGGGCATCTGATACTAGGGACACAGGCAAAAGGTTCTCTTGTTTTCTTTAGTCCAAGGAGTGACTTCCTTTTAAGGAGGTGGCTTTTGTGTGTAAGGCATAAGGTGACTTTATAACAGAGGTGATTCTATTCAAACTCTTCTGGGAGAAATAATGTTCATTATTTCTCATTTTAGAAATGTCCCATACAATGATGGTTGAACATTAGAGGTTCACTTTCCTATCATGTTTGAAGTAGGACTTTGGTTGATGTGGGTGAATTTGGAGTGGCTAGGATCACTTGATTCTGAATGTTTGTGTCTCTTCAGGTCTAGTTTACACCAGGGTTGGTGTTTTATATTGGTGCTTGTAGTAAATGCATTAGGAAGTACAGTGGAGATCTGAGAACTGGTTGGCACCTCTTGCATGGCTTCAGGGGTTGCTTTAAGTGTCCTCTGCCAGGTACTAGAGTCTGGTCTGGGTACAGTGCCAGCCAGTGTGCTCTTTTCCTCCCCTGTTCTATCCATATAAGCACCTGTTTTAGCCAGTCTGTCAGCTCTGGTTTGACTGCCCAGCTGGAGCTGAAAACCATCTGAATCAGTTGTCACAGCTACAAATGTGGCTTGAGAAATAGAATCTGGGTTCTGCCTTGGTTTGGTGCCTGTCTGGCTTGCTGTGAAGACTGTGAGAGGTGCTCTGCTTTGGGGCATGGGAAGGGGGATATTGCAAGGGTAGAGAGTGCTGTTGGCCGCAGAGATCTTCCCTGCTTTGTTCTCATGGACTTGATGCATTTGTCCCTGATAGAACATAACCTCAAACCACCAAGGAAGAGCCCTCCGTTTGTGAACTGATGCTCTCGGTACTGCAGTAGGTGGCGTGTTAGAGGAACCTCTGTTAAACCATTTGAAGGCTATGTAGCACTGGCTGTTTTTTTCTTTGCCTATCTGCCACTTTCTGAGGTGGCTGCTTCTGTTGTGAGGATGTGAAGAAGGCAAGTGCATCCCAGGTTTATGGTGGCAGAGGACAAGTGTACAGCTTCTGTCTCTATTGGAGAGATTCCCAGCCTCACCTGTCCCATGTGAAGAGGCACGAGACTTCTCCCCTTCTGTAGTTTGTAAACAGCAGTCGCTCTTATGCTTGCCTTGTCCATGATGGTCTCAGCAGTTCAGATGAAGGCAGTGTGTGCTGAATGTTTTCTAGTGTTCTGCCCTAGTACAGTGTTGACCTAAAGCTTACAGGCTTGCCATGGGAGTCAGTAGTTCCAGTGGGGAGTGTAAACTTGGTGTTGCTGCCCCCTTCTGTAGTCTCAGAAAGATGTAAGCAGGGTGACCTCTTCCCTCCATGTGCTTTTTGTTACCTTAGCACCCCTGCAGCCTGCAGTGACTGTTTTCTGTGGCTGGAAAGCTAGCTTTGTATGAAGCCTGCCTGAAGCATAGGAAGGCTTCTGAACGTGAGTGTGCTGCTGCTTCTCACTGTTCTGTTGGTGTGCCTAGGGCTGTCAAGAAAGCAAGGCTGGGTTTTCTCTGGAAACTGACGGATGACCTCTAGCAAATGTAAGTATATTTATCATACACTTTCTCTGCCTTAGGTGATGGAGCCCCAGAATAAGTCTTACTCAGGGAATAATAGCCCATCCTTCCATGTTTTTTGGAGTGCCTCTCTAACACTGGGCAGATGCAGCCCTATCCTTTAGAGGGTTTTATTCCAGTGTGCCAAAAATAACCTGCGTACCAGTAGATGACGGTAGGGTAAGTTCAAACTCCAAAGGGAGAGGATATTGCTTCTGTTCGTTGTGTACTGTTACGAAGGGGCATTTAATGGGCAAAATATGCACCTAGCAAAGAGGATGTGTTTTTAGAGGAGAACTCAAGACCTTTGAGCAGATAAATGATGACCTCTAAAGGTCCCTTCCAACCCAAAGCATTCTATGATTCTATGAAATCTGAGTTGCTTGAGGTCTTAAGGTTGCCAGGGGTTAGTACAATTTGCGACAAGGTATGAATGTTATGCGGGGTCTTCCCTGCTCTTCCAGTAGAATTGCTGGCTAAGCCCTGCTTGGGCTCAGTGGACCTATCCCAGGGAGTTTGTAGGCTTTCTGAATAGTTCTTGAGACCACTGGAAGGGGAAGTAACTGACCTCTTGCTGATTCTGTGCTCAGTTGTGATGTAGCAGCACAACCTCTCTGCCCAGAGAGGTGGTAGATGCTCCATCCCTGGAAACATTAAAGGTCAGGTTGGATGGGGCTCTGAGCAACCTGACCTAGTTGAAGATGTCCCTGCTCATTGCAGGGGGGTTGGACTAGGTGACCTTTAAAGGTCCCTTCCAACCCAAACCATTCTATGATTCTATGAACTATATGCTGAAGGCAGACCTAGAAAAGTAGAAGGCCAAAGTAATTCAGGTTTAGTTATGCTTAAGTTAAGCCTCTTCTGTACCAGTATAAAATATTGATTTGACAAATATGGAATTGGTCAGCTGTTGAAGCATTTGCTAAATCACATATGCTACTGTGACTACAATGTATAGTATCTTGAAAATTTCCAATTTTAAAATTGGTGAAACAGTGCATCTGTTTGAAACCGAAAAGGGAGACACTCAGTACACTTTTTTAAGATTAGCAAACTTCACAGGTCCTGAAGCTAAACAGGTACATCCAGCCAGCTGCAAGATGATTGTAGTATCCAACTTGACTATAAATCAGTTCTGTCTGTATTTTAGTAATACATCCAAGTGTTGATCAGACTTGTTACACATTGAGCTCTGAGCTAATTCTAACATGGGCATTTTGAATGCCATTTTTGTCACTGAGACTCCTTCCAGCTAGTCTCTGACATGTTCTTACTGAATAGACCCCTGAATTAATGCCCCACAAAGCCACGTTCTTTGTCAGAAGACTGGTTTTTTTCAGCCTGGTACCTCCTAAACTTTACCTGTGGAGCATCTGCAAGTATTGGCCACAAAGAACAAAATGTATGTTTTAGTCTTCATGAGAGTAGTTTATGAATTTTAACTAGAATATAGCAAGTGATGAGGTTTTTTTGGCCCCCGTCTCTGTAGAGTTAGAGTTACGTCTGGGATGTCATGGAAGCAGGAGTACGTATGTATATGTAGTTGTCTCTGCCCTGGGAGAGTTAAAGAATGTATCAGTGAAGAGTAGGATATGAGGCGTATCAGGGAGTACATCAAAACCTCATCCTGTTGAAGCCACTTAAATATAAGTCTAACAGGCCAAAGACATTCTCAAAGATATTTTGGGTTCTTATGTCCTGCATAAACCAGATCAATGTATCATGAAGTATCTAGCCAAACACTTTTCTTCATATACTGGTTCTGAGATTGCAGTTTTCATGTGGAATGTTTGTCAGGCTCCCAAGTAAGGCAAGTTTTACTTACATTGGGTTAGGACTTGATAGAAGATCCATGAAATTGTTTTTTTGGAAGTTGTTCCTCTTCTCTCACCTGAGTATTTCTTCGAAAACTCTGCATTAAAAAAGAGAAAACCTCAAAGTTTAAACTCTTCAGCCCTTCTTTCCATGATACCATTTTCTAGTAAAATAGAATTGTGTGGGCAGGGGGAAAGCTTTTTCAGCCTGATACTTGATTAGCTAAACTGCCTGAATAGTCTTCATATTTCCAAATGTGCAGTTACCATGTTCAGAGGGATTTTGCACTGTAGCTAATAAAACTTTACATGCACACTGTAACTGGTCATGAAAAAAATCTTCAGATATCAAGTGCAATATAAGGCATAACTTTAATAAAATAAAATTTCTGTATCTTCAGTATAATATGTTTGCAAAGCTAAAAGAGTTTTTAGAAGTGCTAGTGATTGAACAGGGAAGTTTCCTGAAACACTAACTTGTGAAAAACAAAACTGCATCCTGAGCTATAAAACAGGCACACCGGTTGCAAGAAAGGCATCCTCACTTGTCAATCACACTTGTTTAAATTATGTATAGAAAAAATTCTCCATTACACCGGCACATTTGTAGAATTTATTCTCAGTGTAGTTTGTAAAAAGTCACTGAAAAAAAGCTATGAATAATTTGAGACACTTAAGAGATACAGTTGCTTAAAAATGAACTAGTGCTGTGTTGAGGATGTGTTTCAGGATGTGGTGCAGATAAGGGAAAGGCAGGAGATATAATCTGAGAAAAGTGGAATAAATAGCACTTCCCTGTGCCAGGGAATGGTTGCTTTTTTGTTGGTTTAATTGCTAATTAAACCATGAGGAGGATCAAATTAAATACTTACTTACATTTTCTTGAATGCAAGATGTATGGCAAGACGTACAGCTGGGAGCGAGTTCATGTTCAGCCCAGTTGTAGACGTTGTCTTTTAAAGAGACATGCTTGCTTGAATTATCTTCAGTGAATGATCTAGCGAGCATTAAAGCTCTCTGAACAAGGGAAGCTTTTGAGCCATCTGGTGGCTGTCTGCGGGATGTTTCCATGAGGGCTTACTCACTCGGCACCCGGAGTAAACTTCTGGGAGATGAAGGAGCAACAGAGGAAGGTGAGCAGAGCTGTCCTCTTCCTTTGAGCTCTAAAGAGCCAGGTATTGAAGGGTAGGTGTCTTTGTTTCATCAATGGAGCACCATGAGTATTCTTTCAGTGTCTGTGTATTGGGGGAATACTTAAACACAGGCAATAAGCTCTCACTTTTTCAAGAAGTGCTGACATTAGTACAAAAGAGTCTAGGTAGCAATCAGCTTCTCTCTCCTGTCACTGTCTACTTCAGTCCCTTACCTGCTGGCAAAGGAGGCCTTTCACATTTTCTCTGTTTACACATTGCTTTGTGTTTCTGTTTTCTCTAGTGCTTTTGTCAAGCTTGGGAAGAGAAGGAAGACCTGGACCTGTCTTCAGACCACCTGCCTGAAGGTGCAGAGGGAAAACCTGAATGAGGGTGTTGTTTCATGGTGGCTTCCGTAGGTGTTTTATTTGCCAGCATGAGGGCAATGTTCTTGGCTGTCCTGGGTGTGAGGTACTGGGAATGTTCTGCTAAATTGTGAGCTTGCTGGCCTCCCAAGGGAAAGCACTAAAATTCACATGAAGCACTGAATTTCCCTGCAACCCTCCTAGGGGATTTGGGAAAAAACCCTTTCTAACTCAGATGCTTGAGATTAACAGTAGTGAGGGCTGCTTAGTCCTTCCAGGATAGCTCTTGAGGGATGAATTAATTTCTTGCACCATGAGCTGTTTACATGAATTTGAAAACGATTATGCTCCTGAGCAGTGCTTTTTAATGTTTGTTGTGTTTCCCCAACCTCAGGCTTTGTTTTTAACTGATGAAGTTGTCTCATCATTTTGGGGGTGTTTTTTGAGAATAGTCTGAGGTCTTTGGGGTAGGAGAGTTGTGGATAATTAATATCTTTTCAGACGCTGTCACCTGTAGCACATGAGCATTAGGTGTTGCTGGAATGAATATGGCCTGAGCAACCTTAACTTGGCTTCCCTGTGTATGTACACCTCATGAAGGGCTTGCTAATGGTATAGTTGCAGGTTTTTTGCTATGTCAGCAGGTCACTGGTGGATTGGGAGTGTGTGTTGGGAACCTTGCAGCTCATTCAAACAGAGGAGCCTGCAGGCAGCTCCCACTTGGTAGCCGTGTTTATGCCACCTGCATGGCTTTGCTTTTATCTAAAAATACAGCAAGTTCTCCTGTGAATATCCTTTATGAATAGAGTTGTTTTCTTGTAAGAAAATTATAAACTATCTCAAATGACCAAAACGAAGAACCTCTCCAGGGTCTGTTCAGCATGCTGCGTGTGGATCACAGGCCTGTTCGAAGCTACAGCCCCCAGGGTTCCCACCATCTCAAGGGATGTAATATTCTTTCCTTGTTGTGTCAGCTCTAGTAAATAACATTTTAAATGATCGTTTATCGAGCCCGAGTGCCTCTCTTATTGGACTGTAATGGACTAGCACCTCCTGGTGCAAAACAGAGGGTGTTTACCCCCTTGGTAAGTGAGCCATATCTAGAGTCTCTTTTCAATATGGAATTGGGAGCCTACAGTTCTATAGTTTTGTTGTGGTTTAGGCCCTGTCGGCAACCAAGCACCACAGAGCTGCTCGCTCACCCTCCCCCCACCCCCAGTGGGATGGAAGAGAGAATCGGAAGGGCAAAAGTAAGAAAACTTGTGGGTTGAGATGAGAACAGTTTAATAATTGAAATAAAATAATAATAATAATAGTAGTAGTAATAAAAATTTTAATGAAAAGGAGAACAACGAGAGAGAGAGAGAGAAACAAAACCCAGGGGAAAAAAAACCCAAGTGATGCGACCGCTCACCACCCGTCTCGTTTACGAGTTCTTCCTCTTCCTCCTCCTCTCCTTGTGAGGGCCATGTTTTTTCATCATCCCTTTCTAAACGAGCTGACTTTTGCTTCCAAGATTTCTTCTTGAGTATAGGGGTGACTGATACCAGTATGGGTTGGTTCCCTGGAGCAGCCGCAGTGCCTGTGGCCGGGGTTGGAGTAGCCACAGTGCCTGCTATGGGGGCTGGAGTAGTTGCAGTGCCTGTGGCCAGGGTTGCAGTAGCCGCAGTGCCTGTTGATTTGTCGTCAGATCCAGAGACCTTCTCTTCCCCTTGAGGATACTAAATAGTGTTGAGCAGGGCCTGGTAGGCGTAGGCCAGGCCCCAGCACATTGCAGTGATTTGTGTCTCTCTGGAGTTACCAGGGTGACAGCATACTTTTTCCAGATATTCTACTAATTTTTCGTGATCCTGCACTTGTTCAGGGGTGAAATTCCAAAACACGGGAGATGCCCACCACCCTAAGCATTTGCCCATGCTATCCCACACCCCCTGCCACTCATAGCTGTCCAGCCTTGGGGCAGATCTCTGGATGATATTCTTAAATTGCTTATGAATCTTAGACAAAACCAAAACAATATTCCCAAGAAATACCAGCAGAAGTATCTNAGAGAAGGAAGACCTGGACCTGTCTTCAGACCACCTGCCTGAAGGTGCAGAGGGAAAACCTGAATGAGGGTGTTGTTTCATGGTGGCTTCCGTAGGTGTTTTATTTGCCAGCATGAGGGCAATGTTCTTGGCTGTCCTGGGTGTGAGGTACTGGGAATGTTCTGCTAAATTGTGAGCTTGCTGGCCTCCCAAGGGAAAGCACTAAAATTCACATGAAGCACTGAATTTCCCTGCAACCCTCCTAGGGGATTTGGGAAAAAACCCTTTCTAACTCAGATGCTTGAGATTAACAGTAGTGAGGGCTGCTTAGTCCTTCCAGGATAGCTCTTGAGGGATGAATTAATTTCTTGCACCATGAGCTGTTTACATGAATTTGAAAACGATTATGCTCCTGAGCAGTGCTTTTTAATGTTTGTTGTGTTTCCCCAACCTCAGGCTTTGTTTTTAACTGATGAAGTTGTCTCATCATTTTGGGGGTGTTTTTTGAGAATAGTCTGAGGTCTTTGGGGTAGGAGAGTTGTGGATAATTAATATCTTTTCAGACGCTGTCACCTGTAGCACATGAGCATTAGGTGTTGCTGGAATGAATATGGCCTGAGCAACCTTAACTTGGCTTCCCTGTGTATGTACACCTCATGAAGGGCTTGCTAATGGTATAGTTGCAGGTTTTTTGCTATGTCAGCAGGTCACTGGTGGATTGGGAGTGTGTGTTGGGAACCTTGCAGCTCATTCAAACAGAGGAGCCTGCAGGCAGCTCCCACTTGGTAGCCGTGTTTATGCCACCTGCATGGCTTTGCTTTTATCTAAAAATACAGCAAGTTCTCCTGTGAATATCCTTTATGAATAGAGTTGTTTTCTTGTAAGAAAATTATAAACTATCTCAAATGACCAAAACGAAGAACCTCTCCAGGGTCTGTTCAGCATGCTGCGTGTGGATCACAGGCCTGTTCGAAGCTACAGCCCCCAGGGTTCCCACCATCTCAAGGGATGTAATATTCTTTCCTTGTTGTGTCAGCTCTAGTAAATAACATTTTAAATGATCGTTTATCGAGCCCGAGTGCCTCTCTTATTGGACTGTAATGGACTAGCACCTCCTGGTGCAAAACAGAGGGTGTTTACCCCCTTGGTAAGTGAGCCATATCTAGAGTCTCTTTTCAATATGGAATTGGGAGCCTACAGTTCTATAGTTTTGTTGTGGTTTAGGCCCTGTCGGCAACCAAGCACCACAGAGCTGCTCGCTCACCCTCCCCCCACCCCCAGTGGGATGGAAGAGAGAATCGGAAGGGCAAAAGTAAGAAAACTTGTGGGTTGAGATGAGAACAGTTTAATAATTGAAATAAAATAATAATAATAATAGTAGTAGTAATAAAAATTTTAATGAAAAGGAGAACAACGAGAGAGAGAGAGAGAAACAAAACCCAGGGGAAAAAAAACCCAAGTGATGCGACCGCTCACCACCCGTCTCGTTTACGAGTTCTTCCTCTTCCTCCTCCTCTCCTTGTGAGGGCCATGTTTTTTCATCATCCCTTTCTAAACGAGCTGACTTTTGCTTCCAAGATTTCTTCTTGAGTATAGGGGTGACTGATACCAGTATGGGTTGGTTCCCTGGAGCAGCCGCAGTGCCTGTGGCCGGGGTTGGAGTAGCCACAGTGCCTGCTATGGGGGCTGGCGTAGTTGCAGTGCCTGTGGCCAGGGTTGCAGGAGCCGCAGTGCCTGTTGATTTGTCGTCAGATCCAGAGACCTTCTCTTCCCCTTGAGGATACTAAATAGTGTTGAGCAGGGCCTGGTAGGCGTAGGCCAGGCCCCAGCACATTGCAGTGATTTGTGTCTCTCTGGAGTTACCAGGGTGACAGCATACTTTTTCCAGATATTCTACTAATTTTTCGTGATCCTGCACTTGTTCAGGGGTGAAATTCCAAAACACGGGAGATGCCCACCACCCTAAGCATTTGCCCATGCTATCCCACACACCCTGCCACTCATAGCTGTCCAGCCTTGGGGCAGATCTCTGGATGATATTCTTAAATTGCTTATGAATCTTAGACAAAACCAAAACAATATTCCCAAGAAATACCAGCAGAAGTATCTTAACTGTCGAAGGGTGTTCAAAATACTGAAAAACTATTGTAATGAAGGAGGAAACATCATAGAAGAAGGTAGCGAAGGTTCCATTCTGTACTTCCTCCATAAAAACCCTCTCAGAAGAATTAGTGTGATTGCTAATTGTCTCCACGAGGTGGTATCCAAAGTACATTAATGGTTTCAGTACAGAACCCAGATAACACATAGAACTCAAGGGCAATGTTTTAATAACAAATCTCCCAGGCAAAACATTACTAATCGCTGCAGAGCACAGCAAACTGCAAAAACCAACACCAATCTTTGACATGTACGGCAAAAAAAAGAGCATGGTGCAGATCAGATGAACTAAGATCAAGAACAGATGAGTCAGTATCGTGACCCGCAACTATTAACAGATACAAATTCCTTAATAAGCTCTGGTTAATCTGTTATTACCTCAAACCCTTCATGCCCCACATTGGGTGCCAAAAAGGACTGTCGTGGTTTAGCCCCCGTCGGCAACCAAGCACCACACAGCCACTCGCTCACCCTCCCCCCCGGTGGGATGGGGGAGAGAATCGGAAGGGCAAAAGTAAGAAAACTTGTGGGTTGAGATAAGAACTGTTTAATAATGAATAATAATAGTAATAATAATCATAGTAGTAATAAAAATTGTAATGAAAAGGAGAACAATGAAAGAGAGAGAAACAAAACCCAGGGAAAAAAAAAAAAGTGATGTGACTGCTCACCACCTGCCAACCAACACCCAGCCAGTCCCCGAGCAGTGATCGCTGCCCCCCGGCCAACTCCCCCCAGTTTATATACTGAGCATGACATCATGTGGTATGGAATAGCCCTTTGGTCAGTTTGGGTCAGCTGTCCTGCCTATGCTCCCTCCCGGCTTCTTGTGCACCTGGAAGAGCATGGGAAGCTGAAAATGTCCTTGACTAGTGTAAGCACTACCTAGCAACAACTAAAACATCAGTGTGTTATCAGCATTATTCTCATACTAAATCCAAAACACAGCACTATGCCAGCTACTAGGAAGAAAAGTAACTCTATCCCAGCTGAAACCAGGACAAGTTTTAACTTGTGATCATACATGAATTCTATTTTTGGTACCCTGCACAATGTATCAAAATAGAGCAGGTTCCTACTGTTTTCATATTAGGAGCTTTTATTCCGTGGAATCCAGTGTGTCTCAATTTATCAGGAGGATTAAGGTAATAATGTAGTAGAAAGTCCCTTTCATCTCTCATTTGTGGTGCAGCAGTCCTCTCACATCCATGAAAATTTTTCTTGAGGCAGAGAAGATTCTCCTAAAAATTGATTGCAGAGTGACAAATGTTAGAACAAAAGCTATTGTGAGATGATGTACAATGTGGTATGCACAAGGAGACTATAACCTATGTTCAAAACTTTCCAGACCTCTTTGCACATAAGAGTATCTTTATTGGTTTTAGACATTTTTACTATTTTGCAGGTTTAGCCTTATTAGAAAACCCCATCGAGTACTGTAAGCTCATCTTGCATGTTGTATCAGTATTTACTAAGATTGAACTCGCCAGCTGTGGTACCTGCAGATAGTGAGCGCTGCAACTTTGCAGAAGCATTTACAACAATTCATAGATTTAAAATTGGGTTTTGGAAGGACTTGCTTAACTACAGTGCTTTAACAAATACTAGTGTCAAAACTGTGAGAAAGATACTTAGAGGTGGAAAGGTCAAACTTTTATGACTGTGTAGCAGCACTTAGTTACAGGTTCTTATCCTTCAAGGTGGAACTGTTACTTGCTGAACCATTTATTCAGATGCTTAGCATGAGTCATTCTAACTACTGAGATGAAGGAGGAAAGTATTTGTCTTCTTAAATACACAAATGGAAAGAAAATGAGCTGAAGATATGAATGGGTCACAGAAACAAACTCCTTTGCACCCACAAAGCAGAGAAAGAAAATGGCAGCGTGTGAACCTAAAGGTTGCTTGTTTTGGTGGAGTTGTTCCTATATCCAGTGAAGTATAGGAGAGACTGCAGATACTTAAAGGCTTCCTCTACAAAAGGAGGAGAAGAAAATGTATTCTACAGCTGCATTCAGAAACAGCAGATCTTGGAGAAGCTAAGACATCAGAGGATGAAGGGCGATGAGCAATGGGGAGTGCCCCGGCCTCTCCTCACAGTGGGCCCTTTACAGCCCCCACTACCAAAACCTTGAAACCTACACCCAATACATTTTGACTGTGGCAGGGTTTGCTACCTCCTCGTGTCTCAGCAGACAGCACTCTCCCGATAGATGAGAAATGTGGGGAGGGCTATAACTGCTGGGACCGTCAGAAAGGAAAACACAACCAGCCATCAGTGTTGAAGAGTGTCAGGAATCGGAAAGACCAAAGAGCCCATTTTCCAGAGAGGCTGCTCCAGGCTGGAGAGCCATGCTGGGCAGAAGCCCTGTGTCAGCCCCAGAGCGAAGGGAATGGGATGTCTGGGAGCCTTCCTTTTGGTTAGCTTCTTTCTTTGAGCATTGGCTCTGTCAGTCCTCACTCTCAGACAACCAGTTTTCCTTCTGGAGTACGTAGGACAGGGCCTTGGACTCTATTCCAGGGCTGTGCACTTAAATGCTGAACACCTAGCCTAGGTACCCAGGGCCTGTGCAGGCTGTTTGCTTCCCCTGATCACCCTCCCAATAGTAAATATTGTACCAGAAGAGCCATCTACAGAGCAGAGGTGGGGGATCGACCGTGTCCTGACCTCCCTTTGGTGGAAACATTCAGCTGAGTTGCTCTTACGCACGCTCCAAGGCTGTGCTTTGTCTCTGCGTTTTGTGGACTTTTCAATTTCTGATTTCTGTGTGTTGAATAATCCACAGATTAACTCCAGAGTAAAAAGAACTATTGGCCCTGTGTCCTGCGGAGAGCTAATCTGCCAGGAGTCTGAGCTGCCTCTCTTGCTACAGTGTTGGAGATGCTGGTTACCTGGCTTCTGAAACTTGGCAGGCCCTTGCTTTCTGACCTGGCATTTCACTATGATGAGCTAGGCTGGAAGACCCCTTGCTGAAGAAGGGGTTTTTGTTCCTGCCAGACCTTTGGTTCAGAAAGCATCTTCAGAGTGGAAGTGCTGTCTGGCTGGTACTCTGCACTTGAGCTTGTCTAAAGAAGTGCTCAGCCATCAGCCTTTCCCAAAGCTCTCTGAAGGAAGAGGATTCTTTGCTCAAGAGGTAGAGGGCAGCAGAAGTGGGATAACCAGCCCTGGGTGGAAGTATTCATAACCTTTCATGGCCTTTGTAAGCCTGTGTGCACATTCTGTGGGTTTTTCCTTGCATTAAGGAGTTTGCTAGCATTTATTTTGCAAGCTTATATGAAGGTGAACAGGTATGCTGTGTACCTTCTAGGAATTGGAGTACATTCAAGACGTGTTAAAAGCTTTCTCAAGAGGAGTTAGAACGCGATAAAACAGTAAGAAACCTTGCAGTGTCTTGGCGTAACAAGTGACTTACAGCTCCATCTAGGGGTGATGAAGCATCAGGACAATGACGAGTACAATGCTGTGCTGTACCAGTGCACTGCAAATTAAGGTCTGTTTTTGACACAGGAGATGCTTAGGAGGCGGAAAAATTGGGTTACAGGAATACAGGTCACGAATGAAATACACTGCTTACCGGGCAGGCTGCTGAGGCTCCAGGTACAGTCAGTATTTCCTCCATGAAGATTCTTGAAACCTTATGTAGTGGCATGATCCCTGGGAGTGCTGTGGACTGAAAACACACTAACAAATCAAAAGGAAAATGTATTTTTGTTAAACATAACAGAGGCTCAGTGATCTGGCTTTGGCTGCTGATAGATTGAGGAATGCTGGTAGAAACAGGGTGCTTTCACCAAAAAAGCAGATTGAAACTGCAGAATGTAAGCTGTTAACATTTTTAAGAGGAGGTCCAGCCTTTTGCTGTGGGTATAACAGTCAAACTTGAAGATTCAGAAAGTTTTGAAAGACTGTATGCTCACTCTGGAAATGTTCTCCTTTTGTTCCTATATTTGTGACTCTACTTGAAGATAGAAATGGCTGATGTTTCTGACTCCCCCTCCTTCTATTCCTTCTCTTTCTCCCTGCCCACGTGCAAGAGTTGAATGAGCTAATATGTTGTCCAGTGCAGTTTAGCCATGTTAATGCTACATGTGTATTCAGCTACCATGCCTTAAGTTGCAAGTGGTGGCGAGGGGCCTGTGACTGGCATTGCTTTGAGCTCAGCAAGCTGCCACTTGAGCCTCAGTAACAGCTTGTGCAGTTTTTTTCTGCTAGTCTGCCCCAGCTGTCAAGCAAATAGTGTTGGTTCAAGCACCCTTTATGGGTATGAGAAATGAAATTACATTAAATTACATGAAAATGGTTAGAGTCTTCATATTAAAGGTGAAGGGACTAGATATGAAGTCTTGATTGCTGAGTAATCATTCCGCTAGTAGCATGTACAAAATCGGCCTGGGAACAGTTTATTCCTGCTGTTATTTTACAATTCGAGCCTCAAAATGATCGGCAGTTATGCCATTCCAGGAGAGGAAAGGAAAAGTCTCCCTGAAGAGACTAATCCATCAAGCCACCTTCCTGCAAGGCAGTGCCTCCCACAGGAGCTGTTTTTGGGCACGTAGCCCTGTGAACACTTCAGCTTTCTTTTGGGGGCCTTTGAGCACTTTGTCACAGCAGGGACCTGTATCTTTTTGTAGTGTGCTTTGGTTGAATATGAGAGTTGATTTCCTCATTTTGGGAATGTATTTATTTTCAGGATTATCTTGCCCCATGCGTTCACTTTGCCACAAAGGGCAAAACTCCAGCTGGGGGAGGAATGAAATCTTCTTGAGAAGCTGAAGTTTCTGATTTGAAATCTTCTAGTGCTCATTGGGAACAGTGGATGGCCTTTTCTTTTGAGCCTTCCTGTTTTCAGTATCTGTTGACTTGACTCTCATCTTCATTCATCCTGACTTCTGTAAAGAAAAAAATTCTCTGGGGGAAGTTGTTGGGATTTGGAAACTGTGGCAACAGAGTCTGTGGCTGACTTGTGAGTGGAGCTGCTGGCAGGAAAGTTTATTCATTAGAAAACAAAGGGAAAGGTTCCCGTGTGCTGTAATGTCTCACAAAGATGTATCTTCTTGACATAGGTGTATTAGGTTGCATCCCAGGTGGTATGAAAATATTTGTCCAAGATGTATTCAGTAGTTTCTGAGGTTAATCTTCCAAGAACTAGGTAATTACTGGAAAGTGTTGTCTTGTGTACCATATCAAGAGATTGGTAATACAATGAAGTAAAACTTATCTATGGTGGAACTATATGTAATGATTTTTTTGGACTCACTAGGTAAAACTTGTCAATTACTTGTTAATTGTCATTCGATCTATTTCCCTGTAAATATCTGTAGGTGCAGAGGAACAAATTTTCAAACTATTCCTCTGAGATTTTTTATTTCCTCAGCATTTTCTAAGTGTGTGCTGGTGCCCCAGCAGTTTCAAAATCTCAAACTGAATAGTCCACTATTTGAATCTCTCTTAAAATTTATTAGTGTTGATACCTAGTATCAACAGAAGTTAGCTGTTGGCAGACTGCTATAATCCTTATGCAGATCTTTCTCATTTAAAACTACATGTGAGAGGAACCCATGGGTAGTTTTCCATACCACCTGTTGTAGGTTATTTTGATAGTTAAGAAGTCAATGTTCTCAAGCATGTAAGTTGTTGTACAGTATAGGACACAAAATTATTCTAGCAAGATAAAAAATACGTTGCAAATCCCTTTCCACAAATAAATTCATTTGTGCTGATTAGTCTTTTGTGCTTTCACGGCAAAAGTTGATCTTGTTCTGTCTTTTTTTGTTAGAAGCACCAGATTGCCTGCAACCATTTTTGTAGCATTTGCATTAATTCTGCAACTCTGTAACAGGAGTAGAGCAGCTCTAATAATGCTCATATTTGTAGAAGCTTGAAATCACTGAAAATCAGTTGTGGTAAGATATGTACTTGAGAAGACATGTCTCAAGTGTTCACACAGTCCTGACAACAGAAGTTTACACTTAGTAGATAACATCTAACTCTGGCGTGCACTCATGATAAATAAGACTGCAAGTCCTGCAGACATCCTGCAGCACCCATGTTTTTGTGGTAGCAATAGCCCCTACATGTACATATCACAAGCATGCAGTTAGACCAACATGCGTAGCGAACAGTTTCACTGTGTTATTTACATGTAACTTAAGCATGTGGTTTTTGTCACTTTGTATTTCCATTAGAAGGAAATGGTTTAGAAGTGTACTGTGGTAAAAGGCAGGACGGCTGTGGTCTAACTGTCCTCATCTTATCACCCATTCTCATCGCAGCCCACCTCCTCTGAACCAGTTGTGACTGGTTCTGTTCACAGGGTTTTTCCACTAAATAACCAAACTTCCTGCAAACAAACGCCCCAGCACCCAGAAGCCTTAAAAATTCACTTGTTCTCTTATTCAGGCTAAATAAATAAAAATTAAAAACTTAGTATGAACAGTATACGCCTGTATAAATAAACTTCAGGGATGTGCGAGCTGTTGCAGATGTAAAACCTGCAACCATATACTTGAGAAACGCCAGAAACTGTGAGGTGATAGCTATGCTTGACATGGTTTAGGGTTGCATGTTGGCAGGGGGGTTCGTGAAAAAAAGCTTAAAAAGCTGTGTTTTCTCTCTGTTTTCCTGTGCTGCATGGACAACATCTTTCAGTTTCGTGTATGA
>VYZW01024847.1:0-12641 GCA_013401315.1 Balaeniceps rex | reverse complement strand
CCAAGTGCAAGGTCCTGCACATGGGTCAGGGCAATCCCCGGTATCAGTACAAACTGGGCAATGAATGCATTGAGAGCAGTCCTGCAGAGAAGGAGTTAGGGATAGCGGTGGATGAAAATTTGGATATGAGCTGGCAATATGTGCTTGCAGCCCAGAAAGCCAATCATATCCTGGGCTGCATAAAAACAAGCGTGGCCAGCAGGTCAAGGGAGGTGATTGTCCTGCTCTACTCCACNGTGGCCAGCAGGTCAAGGGAGGTGATTGTCCTGCTCTACTCCACTCTTGGGAGACCCCACCTGGAGTACTGCATCCAGCTCTGGGGTCCCCAGCACAAGAAAGACATGGACCTGTTGGAGCAGGTCCAGAGGAGGGCCACGAAAATGATCCGAGGGCTGGAACACCTCTCCCATGGGGTTGTTCAGCCTGGAGAAGAGAAGGCTCCAGAGAGACCTTATTGGGGCCTTTCGATACTTAAAGGGGGCTTATGAGAGAGATGGAGGGAGACTTTTTACCAGGGCCTGTAGTGATAGGAGAAGGAGTAATGGTTTTAGACTAAAAGACGGCAGTTTGGATTAGATGAAGAAATTCTCTACTAGGAGAGTGTTGAGACGCTGTAACATGTTGCCCAGAGTAGTTGCGGATGCCCCATCCATCCCTGGAAATGTTCAAGGTCAGGTTGGGTAGGGCTTTAGCAACCTGATCTCGTGGAAGATGTCCCTGCCCATGGCAGGAGGGTTGGATGAGGTGATCTTTAAAGGTCCCTTTCAACCCAAGCCGTTCTATGTTTCTACGATTTACCTTTTCAACCTAGTGCTGACCCTTTACTTTACTTTACTTTTCTGATCTATTAAATACAGAAATTGTCTATTCTGTTCAGACAGCAGCATAAGACAAATTAATGGGAATAAAAAGCAGGGTTTAGGTTTTTCAAAGCTATATGAGCTATAATTGGTGGTTTATAGCTGCATTTTTTTCAACTAGTAAACTTCAAAGAGCAGGAAATTTTGAAAATATCGTCCTTTTGATCCTCAAGTAAAAAAAGCGGAGGATATTTCAATGTTGTAAACAGAAGGATAATTGTTTTAATATTCAACATGTTGCTTACTAAATATATGCAATTTAAATGGTTTGAGAACAATTCACTGTGTATTTTCTATTTCCAAGGACACATTACTTTTTGTGATCTTTGTTTTATCTCTGTTTCTTACAGCAACTTTCTTACTACTTTCAAAGTTACTGTGAAATTAGAACATTTATAATGACATAAACAATCAAAACGTTTAATGTACATAAAATTAAAAATTCCATGTAAGAAAGGATTTGTCAATATGTGGAAACTAGTATTAGTAGTACACATGATACAAATATAGAAAAATAGCAAATTCTAGCAATAAAGAAAGTAAAGGCTGGTTATAGTATGTCTTCCTTTATGCTGAATCTTGGTTTTACAAAATAAAATTATATTTTTCTCCAGAAATATTCAGAAAAGAGAAGAAATCAAAGCTTCTTGAAGAAAAGTAAATATCTAAAAGAGTGGTGGAAGCATTGATCTTAAAGGTCACTGGTATTGTTTATGTTGTGCCATGTTTGCTAGGCTTTACACTTTTTATTAGGTGTAACTTGGGTATAAATACAATTATCAATGTAATATATGCACTAAACAGTTTATTCTAACCTTGTTCCCTAAATGTAAGAGAGGAGGAATCAATATGCTTATTTCATTTCTGGGAAGACTCTGTATACAGTCATGAGGGGAAAGAAGAGTAATGAATTGTAACTGATTACTTACAAATCATTGAAATTTGCCAATAACAATTGTTTCTGAAGAGGTAAGTGAAATATCAAGGCACAATTTCAAATCTGAAGACTTCTATTAGTCATGGATTAGACATATATTTCCTAATTACCTTTCTCCCTAACTAACTTATTCAACCTCAAGTGCTGTTTGGAGGCTTATCAATAGAGACCCCTTTTGCAATAGGACAAAAGATTTAAACATAACAAGACCATTCCAAAGAAGCATTTGAGTCAACCATTACACGTAGTCCATCTGAATTCACAACATCTGTATGTTTCAGTGAATGGTCAGAGGTAACAAAAAGTGAAATCTCTTTTGTTTTCCATCATCTTGGTCTTCAGCAGCATTCGTGTTCAATTTAACACAGGAGCGCTGAAAATACAGAATGGACTTTTAAGTCTCATTTCAGGGACATTTTAGTCTCTCCTAAACCTGTTACTTGAGATATCTGTGTCAATTTTTATTGGAACAGGCAGCTCAAAATACCATGAAAATAATCTGAAGGCTGAATATGTCAGTGTCAGGCAAAAGACATTCTTTACACACATTCTACTTCAGCAGTGAGAACATTGATCTTTCTATTTCTATTGTATCTAAGCATGCCTAAAGTTCTTGATCAAGAAATATAGTATTGTATCTTTTGGAATATTATCTTGCAGTCTGATTAAGAACTAGCAAAGGGTAAAACCCAACACAGGGATCATAGAATCATAGAATGCTTTGGGTTGGAAGGGACCTTTAGAGGTCATCTAGTCCAACCCCCCTGCAGTGAGCAGGGACATCTCTAACTAGATCAGGTTGCTCAGAGCCCCATCCAACCTGACCTGGAATGTTTCCAGGGATGGGGCCTCCACTACCTCTCTGGGCAACCTGTGCCAGTGCTTCACCACCCTCATTGTAAAAACTTTCTTCCTTAGATCTAGCCTAAATCTACCCTCCTTTAGTTTAAAACCATTACCCCTTGTCCTGTCACAACAGACCTTACTAAAAAGACTGTCCCCATCTTTCCTATAGGCCCCCTTTAAGTACTGAAAGGCCGCAATAAGGTTTTCCCACAGCCTTCTCGTCTCCAGGCTGAACAACCCCAACTCTCTCAGCCTGTCCTCGTAGGAGAGGTGCTCCAGCCCTCGGATCATTTTTGTGGCCCTCTTCTGGACCCGCTCCAACAGCTCCATGTCCTTCTTGTGCTGAGGGCTCCAGAGCTGGACGCAGTACTCCAGGTGGGGTCTCACCAGAGCCGAGTAGAGGGGCAGAATCACCTCCCTCGACCTGCTGGCCACGCTTCTTTTGATGCAGCCCAGGATACGGTTGGCCTTCTGGGCTGCAAGCGCACACTGTTGGCTCATGTCCAGCTTTTCATCCACCAGTACCCCCAAGTCCTTCTCCGCAGGGCTGCTCTCAATCCCCTCATCTCCCAGCCTGTATTAATATCGGGGGTTGCCCCAACACAAGTACAGGACCTTGCACTTGGCCTTGTTGAACCTCATGAGGTTCCCACAGGCCCACCTCTCCAGCCTGTCCACGTCCCTTTGGATGACATCCCGTCCCTCAGGCGTGTCAACTGCACCACTCAGCTTGGTGTCATCTGCAAACTTGCTGAGGGTGCACTTGATCTCACTGTCAATGTCATTGATGAAAATATTAAACAGCACTGGTCCCAGTATGGACTCCTGAGGGACACCACTTGTTACCAGTCTCCATTTGGACATCGAGCCGTTGACCACTACCCTCTGGTTGCGACGATCCAACCAATTCCTTATCCACTGAACAGTCCACCCATCAAATCCATATCTCTCCAATTTAGAGAGAAGGATGTTGTGGGGGACCGTGTCGAAGGCTTTTTGGAAGTCCAGACAGATGACATCCATTGCTTTTCCCTTATCCACTGATGCAGTTACTCCGTCATAGAAAGCCACTTGGTTAGTCAAGCAGAATACCCATTTCTGCCCTAGAATTTATAATAGCTTAATTCACACAACATGGACCACTAAAAATATTGTTGTTAATAAGATAAGAGTCAGTACAACAAGATGCCAAACCTCCCCCATGCAGGGAAAATAGGTTTCTTCGCTGGGAGATCCTAATTAAGTCAAATCTCTCTCTGTGATCCAATCTCCCCATCAATAGAATGACAATAATAAAGTGCTCTCATTATCATAAGGAGCTCTGATATGCACAAGTTTAAAATAGCAACAAGTGTTGGAATTAGGCAAACAAGACCCAGGAAGAAAAATTCACCGTCTCTGCATCTTGTTTGGTTTTATTTTTATTTTGTCTTTATGAGTGTTGTTGCATTTCAGCAGGAGATGAGGGAGCCAGCAAAAGGCTGTCTCCATTTTCCAGAAAAACGTCAGAAATACCACTACAGTAATGTAGTTTTCCTATATTTGAGACTAAGTTGTGTAAGAACAATGTTTGCCAAATCAAACAAAGGAAGTTTAGGATACTTTTGTTTCATAGCTTTGGAATAATTTCCACTGAAGAGTTTATATTGTTCATATTTTTGGAATGGGATCCACATGCTAATTTAATAAGATACTTTCTTAATTTTCATAAGAACATATATTATACTTTCTAAAGTGATCTAGGCACAGAGTAACTGAGACAATTGTGGCCTCAGGAAGCTAGGCTTATTCTGTGGTCAGCAGAGATGACTTTTGCAGGAACAATAAGAAGAGGAGCCTTACTTGTTCTGAATTATCCTCTAGAGGAGTCTCCTAGACATTCCACTGCTTACAGGAGAGGTTGACTTGTCAAGGAAGGATACGCTTGCAAGGAGAAATCACTGATGCCAAACTTAATCAATTTCAGTGAAAAGTAAGTTTAGATGTCACTTGAATGCCAGTTGCTCTTTATTATACTTAGCTATATTTTATATATGGATTTCAGTTCTCAAATAACATTTAGCATTTAAGTCCCTAAGTAACTCGAAACCCCCAAAAAACAACAACAAAAAACCCAAGAGAAAAACCCACACCACCCAGACATTTTTATTCCAAGAAAAAAATCAAGGTACCTGAAATGTGTCAAACCAAACAGTAGTGTAGATTACTATGTGGCTATGTAACTTTTTATCAGAGGATAGACTGTTATCTGGCCTTAAAACAGTGTGTGGACTAAATGGAAGTTTAAGTGCATTTACTGCAGAAGGGAAGTTTGGGCATAGATGCTGATACTCCTGTACATGCAGTTCTGCCTTCTGAACCTTACTCTGCAAATCACCCCGCAGCATTGTGGAGGACACCATGTTAAGTCAGATGCTGCTGATGACTGATTGGGCTAGCAGTAAACAAAGCTATCTAAGCAGTGAGAAGTAATGGACCTAGCATTTTTCAAGCACTTATCTTGGAATTTACACTGTTTTGTTGTGTAGCTTTCAGTTGTCATTTATGCCAACAGAGGTGTTTTTTTCTGCAATGGTTCTGGGTATTTTTCTGTGGGTATGAAAAAGATCGTTTTGACACGTACTTGTAAATTATTTTGTGATTTTTGAAATGTAATCACAAGCAGCATTTTCATTTTTCTATGTATATCAAAGGTAACTTCAAAGGTAGTTTGTATAATAAAATGTGATAAGGAGTTTAAAAAAGAGAGAGATGGCAATTAACCATTCAAACAACAGTTGTAAGGCTGTGGTGGATGGAGTTTTAACTCACTGAAGTGTCTCAAACTGTGATAACTTTCTGAAAATTATTCTGCAGCCCAATTATATAAGATTGCCATGTTACACAAAGTATGAGGCAATTGTATGACCTATATTAAGCATGAATTCAAACAAATCAATTATAATAGTCTCTTCTGACCTTAAAAACTTTGAATGATATAAAATTTTATATCAGACATTTATGTATGTAAATGCAATACAGATGAAGTTCATTCTGCAGGACTGAATGAATGCATTGGTTCACCCAATTTTAATGTTTCAAAAATTTATTCTTGAAGCAATTCCATTATGTTCCTGAAACTGCTCTATTTGTACTGCACAAAGTCGTACCACTTTTCTGATCTGTATTGTTTATTTAGCAGGAGTTTCTTTTGGTACAAAACACAGGAATGAAAATTGAAAAATGATTGCATATTCCTCCAACAAGGAACAAGATTTTGTAGAAGTCATTTTCATCAGCATATACCGTATCCATCTTAACCTGAATCTTCTAAAGTACATGCAAGCATATTCTGAAAAGTCTTTAAAACTTGAACATGTTAAGCATACCTGGAAAAAAGACAAGACTTGACTGATAAATGCAACAGTGTCTGAGTGGTGAAGATGGGCAGTACTTGAGGTACCCATCTTCTCTCCAGCACGGTACTTTGAATTGAAAAGTTGCTGCTTTTTTTCACAGTAGAGATGAAACAGCACAGATGAAACATGAACCAATCATTGCCAGAAAACAAAGCTGGGATTAGCTCAAACTCAGCTAACTCAGACTGTAAGTGGACATACAGAATAATTTCTATTTTCAGTCTTCATCTGAATCTTCTGATTCCAAAAGGAACAAGGATGATTCTGAAATTTGCCGGAAGGAAATAACAGCAGCAAGACTGTTTAGTTTAGTGTAGTTTTCCATCTGACCAGAAGCAAGATACGTCAGATTCCTTCCTTCTCTCTTTTTTTTCTGTCAGTCCAACAAATTTATGACTATTTCTGATTATTTACAAATAATTATCTATAAATATTATTTATAAATGGTCTATGAGTACAACATAAGAGATACAACATGTATGACTTATAAACCAAAGACAAAATCTATGGTTACCTTAATTAAAAATAAAAATAAAATTGCACTGTACTAATGATCTGAGTACTATAGAAGTGCTGAGGATGGCAGTGACATAGTTAATAAAAAAAACATGTTTATATTGGGATTTTAGGTATTGATTTGACCTAAAACTATCTGCTGAACTGCTAATGAGCCTAATGAGGTTTGTGGTGCAACAACTTCAGAGTCATGCTCTCCTTTGCGATTAGGGCTCTCTAGAAAGACATCTCTGTGGGAAAAATGAGCCTGGGGCATGGTATAAGATTCTTATGACTACATTGTCTCCTGGCAGATGTATTTCAGGAATAAGGGGAAGTGAATGTGGCCTAATAGAAATTACAGATTCTGTATACAAACTACAGTTCCAATAATGCACAGAAACTAACAGAGATAAACACCTCATGGAACCAAAAATAAATTTATTTAGAAGTCACCAAGTAAAACATTTCAAAAATTTTTGTCCTGTGAAAAAATAATTATTTCAACTTGTATTGATAAGGGACAAAAACAAATCTAGAAAAATCAGATTTTTCATCAAAAAAACAATCCAAGTTTCTGCTAGCTATGGGCAGAGCACTGCAGTGCTCTTTTTTTACTCTCCGTGCAAGATACCACTGAAGCCCTATCTGTAAGCTCTGTTGCACCTTTAGCATGGAGAGTTTACACAGGCAGCAGGCTAAGTATTTCCCTAGACTGAGTTTAAAATCACTATCTTAGAAAGACAGGCTGGTAACACGACTGAAAGTTACATTTTGTAACTGGTTATCCTTTTCAGTATAAACTGCTCAGTGAATAGCAGACAAAGTAAGAATTTTTTTTAATGAAGTGTATCTGTTTCAGTAGTCACTGTACAAAAAATGGTTTTCAGTGCAAATGGTTTCTGGAGACCGTGGGATGAATTACATTCTCTGAGGACTCCATAAATATCAAAAGAAACAAAAATCAAAAAAGAATTTTTAATAATGGATTCTGTGATGGTTTAGCACTATAAGTTATCTTGCAGAATATATTAATAAAATGTGCTAATAAAATAAATTCAAATTCTGGGAATTTTCAGTCAGAATATATTTTGAAAGAAAGATAGTAGATATAGAATTGTGACATAAAATCGTTTAGGTTGGAAAAGACCTTTAAGATCATCCAGTCCAACCGTTAACTTAGCACTGCTAAGTCCACCACTAAACCATGTCCCTAAACACCACATCTACACGCCTTATAAATACCTCCAGGGATGGGGACTCAACCACTTCCCTGGGCAGCCTGGTCTAGTGCTTGACAACCCTTCCAGTGAAGAAATTTTTCTTAGTATCCAATCTAAACCTCCCCTGACACAACTTGAGGCCATTTCCTCTTGTCCTATCACTTGCTACTTGGGAGAATAGACCAACACCCACCTCGCTACAACCTCCTTTCAAATAGTTGGAGGGGATGATAAGGTCTCCCCTCAGCCTCCTCTTCTCCAGGCTAAACAACCCCAGGTCCCTCAGCTGCTCCTCATAAGACTTGTTCTTCAGACCCTTCACCAGCTTCATTGCCCTTCTCTGGACATGCTCCAGCACCTCAATGTCCTTTTGTAGTGAGGGGCCCAAACCTGAACACAGTATTGGAGGTGCGGCCTCACCCGTGCCCAGTACAGTGGGACAATCATTTCTCTAGTCCTGCTGGCCACACTATTTCTGATACAAGCCAGGATGCTATTGGCCTTCTTGGCCACCTGGGCACACTGCTGGCTCATATTCAGCCAGCTGTCGACCAACACCCCCTGGTCCGTTTCTGCCAGGCAGCTTTCCAGCCACTCATCCCCAAGCCTGTAGCATTGCATGGGGTTGTTGTGACCCAAGGGCAAGACCTGGCCACTTAGCCTTGTTGAACCTCATACAAATGCAACTGTTAGCTCAAATAATATTCATAGCCTGCTGCTTTGCTTCTATATATTAAAGACACAAAATAAAAATTGTCTTGGAGAAAATGAAACTCGATAAGAAAAGAAAAAGCCCAACAAAATGGTACACGTATTTATAACCAGACAACAAGGTGTATGGTATAATGCATTACAGTTTCACAAACAATCAATACAAATTATTGGATATAAAATTACTTTTTGATTACCACTGTGAAAACACAAGCTGCTCAAGTCATTCCTCACACCACTATTGATTTTACTCTACTTTTTCTGTTGAGTTTTTAAAACATTTCATGTCAATTTTTAAGTCTCCATTCTACTGCTAAATGCTAAGCAAATGTACAAAGGATAAACCTGGAAGTTTTAAGGGTGGAGAGCTCTAAATATTATTTTTCATCCTTTAATCTCCATGCTCTTTCTACCACACCTTGTTGAAGACTGAAATATATTTTCACAGTCAGACTACGCATGGGAACTACCAGAATTTTCCTAACCTTTTAACCCCTTCATTTATTTCATGTTATTAGCCTTTACCACTCTGTAGCAGCTTTCTATCATGTGGCACTTTGCTTCCTGCTGGTTCCCATGGCAATGGTCAGGTCATCTGTCAACTGACAGAGCAATATACTATAGTCATCTCTCAAAGCTAGTAAGTGGGTTCTTTTATTTTTCATTTGTCAAGTTGTCAAATACTTAGCAACAAACACGGTACTTCTGCCTCTCTTCTTTTCCTGGGAGGTGAAATAGGACCAAGACAAAGACAAATCTAGGATATTCTTTGTTGTTATAGTCACTTTTTTTCTCAATGAACTGTGTTTTGTAAGGTATAAAGAGTTACTTTCAATTTAGGGTTAGACGTGGAATTAGCTGGTTTGAATACAATGTGGTATAATTTTCTCCCAAACCTATGTGTTGAGAACAGTGGGTGTACCTTGTTATTTTCTCCATTATCTTGAATGTGCCAGTATTTCTAGTCTGCCGTAGTTCTGATGTTCTCTTTGATGAACACCTGTATTTACAATGTGTGTCTGACTGCATATCACTGAAAAAATACGTACAGATATCCATACAAGGAAAGTGTCAATTAATACAATATTGGTAAACCTTTCTTGGAATGAAATAGAATAACTGTTTAGCAAGCACTGGCACAATGCCCAGGTTAGCAGTGAGAAGAACTACTGCACAGTTAAAAATTCAAGGGAATAATTTTGGTAGGCAGAGTGTAGTTATCTATAAAGTACCTAGTCTATGACTCAAAGGTAGTGGTCCTACTCTTGCAAGACAATGAATTACATGATGATGACAATGAGAAAAAATTTTAGTTTCAGGAGTAGAGAGAAAGGGAAGGATGCATAAGAAAGCCATCTGAAACATATGGTCTAATCAAGATTTTGATGGAAAGCTTCATCAAAAAGGGCATTGTGTGCAACAACTGTGCTGATGATGTGAATTGCTACCTTTTTTCCTACCCAGAGATTGAACACAGAAACAACACTGAACCTCAAGTTATCCTACACTGGACACAAGTGTAAAGATGACATTACTAAGAAAATGTCAAGTAATATCCAACCATAAAACAAGATGAGAAAAAAACTTATTGCTTTTTTGCAAGGTATAACATTGATCTTAACTTGTTGAAAGCTTGAAGAAGAGTATAATCACCAAATTTTTGGTGTTGACATTCAGATAGGAACCTCCAGAGCAGACTAGGAAACAAGAATACCTATCTGACCATTCGTTTGCCAGATTCTGACTAATAGAAATTTCATATTTACAAAATTTTACTTGTTCACCTTTCTACTAGGTAGAGGAATTTATACAAAACACAGTGGTAAATTAGGAATATGAGAAAATATTCGCAGTCTATAATGAACACTGGAAGTTGATGCAGGTTTACAGTCAATGAACTGCAGGCAGATTTCATATATTTAAAGAATAAATATGAAGAAAATAAGAACAATTCACTTAAAAGGACAGTGTTTTCTTTTAGGGTAAATAAAGTAATAGCACAATATGGTCATTTTACTTCAGTGTTCATAGCAAAGTGACTTTAAAGGAATGTCAGATTGACTTTTCTTAAAAGTAATCAACTTTTTATTGGAATAACATACTTTGAATAACAGTGGCACAGTCCACAACACTTGGATTACATTAGTGCAGTCCATATCACTCCAACATTCAATAATAGTCAGTAATTGTTGACTCTTTGGCTCATGTCCAAACCATGTAAAAGATAAAAGTAACCAACCCCTTGGTCATATCTTCCCTAGAATTTCTCTGCTGGCAAGTCTCAGTGGTTTTGTTGTAGTTCTAGCTAACATCATCAAGGAAGTAACTATAGGCTTCAACCTTAGACCTGAATCTTTCATATTCATAAAAAGGACACATTATGACTGGCAAGGGATTAGAGATTATCCCAAATAATACAGTGGAAGACACACTAGTGCATTCAGCTATATCTAAGGGAGCATCTATCATGGGTTTTGGAAAACTCCATTTCCTGGAAAATTCAGAATTTTTCTGCTGTGAGAACTTTTACATGACATTATTGTCTTGACCCCTCATAAAAATCTGATGCTCAAGGAGATTTTCGATAAAATATCCATCCTATTCATAACACTACATACTTAATTCACTTGTTTGCTTCTAGTTTCTAAGTAATGATTTACTCAGCAATGTTTTTAAAGAGAAAGAAATTACTGAACTCATGTACTCATGGGTGTTTTACATGCTGTAATTACATACAGGTATTTAACATGCATATGAATTGCACCAAACTGAAGTCAGAAGACAAAATCAGAGATTTACGGAGGTAATAAAAATCACTTATTATAATCTTTATTTCATCATTTTGAATACATTCTTTACCTGCAGATCTTAAGTTTCTGATCTGTAAGAATAGACTGTATGTTTTCAGCTTGTCTGGAAATGCAAAAATATTCTATTTTTTAATCCAAGATTGTATTCTTAATGCTCATTATTTTCTTGATCACTTTTGCAAGCTTAGCATTAAGCTTTGGTAAAAGGTGCAGTCTTTTTTGGTGCTCATTTGTGTTGGACTTTTCAGTCTTTTGATCTCTGTCCTGCACTAATAATCCACTAATAATCTTCAGGGTAAGTTGAAGTGAATGTTTATAGATACTGTGAAAGAAATACACTCATAACTAAAAATAAAAGATTCTTCACCATTTTCATTTCAGTTTAGTTTTTCTAATGAATAGCTAATTAATTATGGACTATGCAACAAAATATATTTTTCATAAGAAAATAATACTTCATATGCATTTTTTTAAGTGCCTATCTTTCTCCTGTAGCACTCACCTACACTTTTGCTTCGAACAGTTTTCCATCCTGATTGAAAGAAGTTAGTGTTGGATTTGACAGGGATGAGAAACAGTTTCTAAAAAAATTAAAACATTCTCAGGCAGTAGAACTGTATCACTACAACAGATGACATAACTAATTATTTTATTAAAATAAGTAGATGTTTTCACATAAAAGGTTTTCTTTCCTAGCCTTGTCATATCTGATGCTTGAGAGGCATGGACAAATGGAGACATGACAGAAGAGAACAAAGAAGATGACTGGATACTGTGATAACAAGGCTTATGGCAAAAGGCTGAAAATGTCACCATTGTCTAATCTCATATCAGAGAAGACTGAGGGAAGGTGTGATTACAGTCCTCAGCTCAGAAGGTGAGGTGCCTCAAAACCAAGTTAAATTGTACCAGATGAGGTTAGAGCGGGTGAACAAATAAAACTTTATCATGTTACGGGGAGTTAAGTACAGGAGATTTCACAACCTGCCAGGCAAAGCTGTGCAACCTCATCCCTGGAAATGTTACATGCAGGCTAGACAGCTCTCAAAAACATTGTCATTGCTTTTTCCTGGTAGCAGGAGAATGAACTAGACGATACCCTCTGTTTTGGTCAGGAGACCACATGAGAGCTTACGTGTTGTGAAGTTAAGGAGAACAAACCATCATTGCGTTTGGGAATGTCATTTGCTATTTTATCTTCCCCATATTAAGAAGAGACACTGAACTGTATTAACGTAATGTGAACCTAAAGTATTCATTACCACTGCACCTCTAAGAAATTTGTGTTGAGATTTAACATAAGATAACCTCATGTCTTGTGTGTTTTTACTGTTATTAGTGGATAATTTTGTCATTTTTCT
>VYZW01024846.1:2420-38255 GCA_013401315.1 Balaeniceps rex | reverse complement strand
CTCCACTGCAGTGTAGAGATGCCTGAATTAATGTTAAACCTAAGCATCTCTGTCCAGACATCCCAGCATGGAGCCCATCAGGACTGCAAGGCTCCAGAAGGCAGGTAATTTAGCCATCAGTGAACTTTGTGCTTTTCTGATGAAAATATACCTCAGGGAACTAGTTTAAAGCTAAGTGGAATTGTCTTTCAGCTGCACTGCAGTAACTTAGTAGTGAGTCCCTCAGAGCACTGAATTTTTTTAGCCACATGGAAGAGATTTGCCGCTAAGCTATGCAAGAGTGTGCCAGTCATGCAGAGGTTGTATTGCCTCTTGGTTATATGTCTTCACTTACTAACATATTTGAGCTGCTTCCAGTGAGGTTACCTGTGGAGAGAGAGTCTGAAGTGAGATTTTTTGATGTTCACTTATTTGACTTTAGTTTTATGGGTGCTAAAGGATGTGTTTTGTAGGTAACTCTGCAGGGGTGGCAGCATGGAAAGCTGACACAAATGTCTTTTCTTAAAAAATAGGTAAAAGAACTTGATTTCTTTTAACAGTCGCTTGCTGAACTAAACTGTAATTAAATTTCCAAGCAATCTCTAAGCGCTGCAGAATATTGCATAGAGTTGCGTATCTTTCTGGTTTGTGCAAGGCACTGATTACTGGGGGCAGTCTCTAGAGCTTTTGCAGAGTAACAGGGGATTGCCAGCAATAGTGCCATGTTGCCTCCTAGAAAACTGTCTGGAAGGTGTTTAGGGAGGAGGATTTTTTGCATCCTGCAGCTGTTGGAAAAGTGTTTCAGAACAGGGCAAGCTGTGTGGATCAGCCTCTCATATCTGTTCAGTTCTTGCTTGAAAGAATTTTTCTCAGTGAACCTTTTTCAAATAGTTTTGGTGATTTCTGTAGGTGACTCCTATGCTGTCATGGTGCGCTAGGCTCTGGAGGCAACTGGAAACAATGGAAGACCTCTACAATGCCCCTGTGGAAGCCATCGGATAAGAGTTTTAAATTAGCTGTATGCCTTGACTGTGCCTATAAAATAAGTAAATGAATGGGTTGGCAAAGAGACCTATGTGAAGATTCCTTCAGATGGTTTTGGAGGACTATGTTCAAAGGAGCAACTAAACTGCACAGGACTTTTTTTCTAATACATATTTTGTTTCAGGACAGTCACATCAAATACAGTAAATGTGTGAGCTAAAATAGAAACTTCTGCTAGACCATTGCTGTGTCAGTGTGTTGTGTGAAAAAACCTGATGTAAAAAGTTGGTGCTGATTGATTCTAGTATTGATGTGCCTTAGTTGTGGCTTCGAGCTGCTGTGCAGGGCTTTGTCTCTTGAGGGCAAGTAGCCCCAAAGGACTGGACATGTGATGTTATTTCCTGGCCAATCTGTAAGTCTCTCAGCTCTGTGACGCAGCCCTTGTATTCACAAACGTCCATACAGTTGTGCTCAGAAGAGATTTGAGGCTTTCCTGCACAGGGAGTTGTTTTGGTTGAGACTTTTTTCTTGATTAAGATGTCAGTATTTTGCATGGCACAGCTCCACAAATCAGCTAGTTTACTTTCAAAGGTATCACTAAACACGCCTTTCTTAAGCAGTCTTCCTTGCTGCCAGCCCTCCTGCTGCTGTCCCCCCATGTTACCTCAGATTGCCATGTGGTCAGATCCTACTTTAAATACTGGGGCACAGCCAAATGTGTTTGTGTGCAATTGCAGGTTTCTGTCCTTGGTGTGAGAGCCACTGAGCTTTATGTGCACCTGCAAGAGACTACAGATGAAGCAGCTAAGGAAAGATGGCTTGCAATTTCCCAGCAGAGGTTTGTAAGGGGTTTTTTGTGTGACAAGGTGTAGCTGTTGGGAAGGGTGCGACAGCAGGCACCAGCACGTGGGTCATGGGACCCCCAGGAGATGTGACGCAGGCTGTTGCAACTATGACAAGTTGTAGCAGAGCAGAGGAAAAGAGCCTCTAGAGAACCTCAAAGCAACAACCCATCCATCAGCCCCACACACAGAAGAGGGAGCCGCAGGCTTGTCTGGTGTTCAGTGGGATGGGATTTCTGCCATGAAAGCAGCAATTAAACTGTAATTAGGCAGCAACAGGGATGATGAAGAAATACCAGAGGCCAGTGACCTCTAACAAGGCTTCTGATGGGAAGGCACAGCCCTTGAAAGTCAACTCTTTTCCAAGATCAGAATTTCTGAAACCTTGGTAGACACAAACCTGCTACCAAAACCTGGTGGGATGGAGGGAGCTTTTCTAGGTAACATGTAACACTTTGGTATATGCATTGGGAGTGCACTTTTAGCTGTGGCTGATGGCTGCAGTGGCCCTCTCAGCAGCAGCCTCTTTTTCTGAACAAATCAGCAAAAATTTACCTCCCTTTTCAAAATTTACAGGGCGAGAGGTCTCTGCCTTCTGCTAGACCTCTCTTATTTTTCTGCCCTTGTAAAGTGGCTTGCACAGCCAAGGCCAGTCCCTTCACAGTACAGGTATAGGAATCATCATGTCAGAGACCAAAAGCAATTGCAGCACAAAAAATAGCTTCAAGTTTGAGCAACATCCAGCTTTTTTTGGCCACCTTATTTTAAATGTTACTTTGAGAAGTTTTTGTCAATGTATTCATGGGGAGGTAAGTCACTCGGTTAATCACTTAAAGCATTAATGACCCTGGTTTTGGGATACCTGCTTATTTTGCAGTGCACTTCTCAACACCTGGTCATCAGCAGAACAGAATTCAAAAGTGGAGAGGGTTGTTTCTCCTGCAAGTACTCAAGGCTGCACATTGTTTTTATCACTTCCGTGAATATGCAGTATTGCTTTCTGCTGCTGGAAGAGAGCAGCATCTGGTTAGGTATATGTGCATGTCCTGTACCAATTTGAACAAGACATTTCTGCACCCTGGAGGCCAATAGTGAGGCTTCAGAGATTAGTTAGTTGCCAGCCTATTTTCTGATACTCTTCAACTTTCCTCCTCCTTTCAAGCAAGCACTTACAGAGGTCCTGTGTGAAAGAGACAGTTATGCAGAAAAACACTTTTATATCCAAGTTTAAAGAAGGTTTCTGGGAATGTGACTGCACAAGTAGGGAATGTAGTGGTTACTACATGCACTTTTTAAGAAGAAAGAGGTAGAGGGAGATGCTTGAGGGTAGTGGAAGGGAAATTGTGAAGAGACATGCAGAAACAGTGCTTTGCTGGAGATATTTGGATTATGATATTATTGCTCATTGTTGCAATCTCAACCCAGTGATGTCTATCAGGTGGTAACAGGTAATCCTATGGAACTTGCCAGGCATTTCACTGGCTAATGTCATTGAATTTGATTTTAAATATGCAATCAGCTATTTTAAAGATTCAAGACAAATATTTATTTCAGAATCAACCTGTGTGAAAGAAACTTGCTACTAAAAAAAAACATTTAGAAGAACATGTGATATCAACACTTCATGGTCAAACTAGCAAACTGGAAAGGTCACTATCTGAACGCTTGGTGCCTAGGTTTGACATGCAAAGCCCTAGCGTGTTTGGTAATTGTCTCTTCAGGGGCATGAGAAAGATTTTCAGGTTATTAAGCTAAACTAGTTGAATAATAATTTCACAGTTGAGAAATCAATTAGGAGTTGGGAAAAGGGAAGAATGCTTACTTTTCCTCAAGCTGTGAAAGAGGTCTGAGGCAGAGACCTGTTTGTTCTGGAATCTTGTTGGATCTGCGGTCAGAAATTTGATCAATTTTGCAACACATTGCTTCAAAATGTGCATTTATAATCTTAGATGTGCAATGCTTTTGAGACATTTCATTGCTTTTTAAAAGTTGGATTTGTGCACTTGACTTCCAATTTCTATTCGAATGTAGCTTCAGCAGAAGAGTAGGAATTTGGGGGGAGGGAAATCAGATTAATTTATCATGACACCAGAGACTGGAGAAACATAATGATGGGTGATTACTTTTGTATGCAGACTGTTACCAGTAGCAAAAATAGTAACTATGATGTAGGACTAGATTTAGTGGCAAATTGAAAGTTAACCTTGCCTGAAAAATGAAGAGAGACCAGTCATCAGAGTAAAAACTAATGCATAAATCGAAAGTTAGTCAATGACTTATAAATTTATGTTCCATGCTTGCTGATTTTATTTTTAAGTCATTGATGTTAATAAGTATATAAATCACTTAAACTCATCCTGCTATCTTTACCTTCCAATTCAAGGCAATGAAAACAGTAAGTGCTGCAAAGCATATACTGGCAGGAGCAAAGATGTGTTTTCCGTTGCCAGTTCTACGTACCAGGTCATTCTAACCCAGTGAAGCTCTGTGCCTTCATGCTCTTCTGAACGGTACAGCACAGCTGGGTCTCCACTCTAATGTTCTGTAAAACTTCATGCAGCCTTGTTTCAACATGTTCTGTTGGTTGAGTTTCTGTTGTTCTAATTAATAAATGTTTATTTGCACTACTTGTTGTTTCATAAAGCTTATTGCTAAAGACTCAACTGTTCTAATACAGTTGTGTTTTCTCTCTCCATAGAAGAATGTCTACCTATGGAATAGCTGCAAAAAGGAGCATAAACTTTCCTCCTAGAAATAGCTGCCCATGGACTAACAATCATTGTATTATACAGTGCCTTCATTCAATAGCTTTGGTTCTAATCTCGAGGCATAAAGTTCATCAGTCCTGGCTTTCTGTGGTGCTGGGAGGATAGGCTAGGTTTTCTGGGGAGTCTGAGGCCTGAAAATCCTTCTGTTAGCATCACCATAGACACAATACAGTGTGCTGTGTGGAACTTGGGGGAGAGGGCCACAGCTGTGGATAGGGCAGGCACGTTTTTCCAAGAAGCCTCCCACCTCTCTCTGGCCCTTAGCGAGTCAACAAATTTTTACCACCAACACTTCTATGGTTCAAAAGCTGATTTACTGGAGGAGGTGAGGCCTTGCTAGGTTTTGTTCTCTGTAAGACTGAAAAACTTTGAAGTGGGTAGGGAACAGAGCAAATAAGGAAAAGAGCTGGGCATAAAGAGCTGGAACTCTAAACCAGAAAGGATGACTTTGGCTTCCCAGAGCTTCAACCGAAGAGTGGTCCTGACTTGTGGTGGTGGTCTTCCACATTTGCTGGCTGGGTTAGCTCTCACCTGCCTTGGTAGGAAGGTGCTCTTTTTACAAGAGTAGCTCAGTCCAGAACTGGATGGTCACATAAGATCATCATGCTACTTCATGCAGCATCGCTTGTGATGGAAGCAGTGCAGGCCAAATCATAGAGTCTCGGACACTACCGGTTCTTTGTTTGGCACAATATGGTTGTGAATCTGTAAAAAGCATTCAACACTTCAATTCTAGGTGAGGGAAAGGATCTTGCCACAGGGTTACATTGCACACTGCTTACCAGGAAAACGTTCCTAGAGAATTCAAGTGGAGTGTGTTTGATCTGGGCCATTGAGATTTGCTAACTTTGAATTCTGCAGTGATATTTTTAGAATTGGTTTTCAAATGTGGAGCCATGCTTTAATTTCTATTCAGGACTGGAATATCATGTCGGCTGACCCACTTGAGGGGGTTTGGAAGAAGCACATCTGTGTATAATGAGTCTAATTAGAAATTAAAAACTTGCATTTTTATAGCTTTGGGTGAGTAGAAAAGGATTTTAGTACAGAGGCTGTCTGTGTCTTGATGCACACATGATGGTAGGGGGAGAAGAAAGGCGACCCTGGGAAACGTCTCACTAATTTCTTCCAGTTCTCGAGGCATGTGCACAAAAGCCCACTATGTTTCAGTCTTTAAATATTGTTCAAATCTCTAGAGGTAAATACTATTACACATTTCATCATCTTGGTTAAAATGCAGGTGAATGCCCAGAATGCCATTGATTTGCTCCACTTCTTAGCTGTGTTAAGTGCTGCTTTGAAGCACCTCTGTGGCACACAGGAAAATGACAGCATATTTTCAGCAGCACATGGAAACATGAAGGTGTGTCATGAGATAATTATTGAAGTGCAAAGCCTGCCTCCCTAACGTAGTTTGGTTGCAGAAGGACAGGAGGCTTATGCTACAGTGAGTCTGTCCATTTTCCCCTGACATATGTTTTTGTTGGCTGATACAAGCCAATTTTAAAGCTCTTTTTCTAGAGATAATTAGGATGCCATATTTCAGGTTCACTGAAAAACAGCAGTAGGGTAGAAGAGACCCAAAAATGTGCCCTGCTGTGGGAAGGACGGACAGAACTCAGGCAGGCTGCCTGCAAGCCTCTTGCCTGATCCAAGTGATGCTTTCTGCTTGCTGACAGTGGTGGTCTAGGAGGGATATTGCAGCAAGCTGGAGAGAGGATGGTTAAAGAGCAAAGTAAATCTTTGTCTAACCAAGATGCATTAGTTTTCCTGGTCACAGAACAGCCTGTTACTTTTTTTAGAAGGAAATTGGAAGGATTGATTTTTAGAGAAATGGCTATGGATCTGTGTAATCTAATAACCAGCAGAGTAACAACTTGTAAGGTACAAAGCATGTTAACGAGGGGTTAACTTTGATCACATGGTAGCACAGCACTTGGGGTCAGGACTATATGAGATGATTCAGAAAGGCTCCTCTGAGCATCATGTTTTGTTAACTTTCATCTTTGTTTTGAGGCTGTAAGCTTATTCCCTCCACCCTCTGCTTCAGCTTCTTTGTTCCTGGTTCTCCGATGCATGTCCTATTGTCCCCAGTAGCCTAATGTTCCTCTGTATATTAGTTGTGTTTGGGTTTTTTGGTGGTTTTTTTCCCCCCCGTTTAAATGATAGATTGTGATTTCCTTCAGGGAGAAGATGGGGAAAAAAAAAAATCTAAGCAACAGATTAAATTGCTCTGTGAAAGCCTCAGTTACAATAATGCTGGCTTTTCCCTCTCCTACACAGACTTAGACTGAATGGAAGATGTGTTTGGGAGAAGAACCATATTGGAGAAACCTGCACTAGTGTTTCAGACCCTTTAAATGTGTTAACATCATAACAGAGTATAGCCACTCAAGTCCTGCTGTGCTCCATTTTCATTAGCAGAGTTCCTTCTTTTGCTTGTACAAATTCGTTTCAAAATCTAAGTCAAAATAAAAATTCATTCCTCTCTGCAGCTCTGATGTTCTGGAGCAAAGTGCAATGACTTGCAGAAAGACATCTATCACCCGACTTTGCTAGCACGTGTGCGTCCCACGGGAGAGCGGTGCCTTGGCAGCCTGGCTTTGAGAGCAGTCCCTCCTCAGGCCCCTCACCTGGTGCAGGCAGGGACAGGTGTGACTAGCAGCCTACCAGCCAGATTCAATGCAAACCATCTGCTTCTCACAGCAGTGCTGGGTAATGATCTCAGTGTGTTTCACGCCCTGGGAACTTTGTGCAAACACGTTCTCATATGGTGGATAACAAGGAAGTCCTAAACATTTCCAGCCTGCAGAGAGGCTGTGCAAGCAGTAGCCAAATCAGGGGTGGGTCAGATGCCGGCGGTCAGTAGAGATGGTGATGCAGTGGACTAAAAAGAGTCACTCCACCACACACAGCGCCGATAGATTGAGCCCTGGCACACTGAGCTTCGCTTGCTCAGCCACTTCTACAGGGAAGGCAGTTAGTTCACTGGGCTGTGCTTGTCCCTGCGGAGACAAGCTGTTCTCTCTGCACAGCCCAGGGCATCTCTCCCAGCCCTCTCCTGTTTCTGCCACCAGCCTGCAGCTCTAGGGGTGGTTTTGCCTACCACTAATTGCTTGTGTCATTCAAACAGGGAAGGAAGGGTGTTGGTGGATGTGGCTTTTCTCCCATTATCTTAGATTTCAGAGCTGCTCTCTGTGATGCTGCAGTACAGGGGAGGCTCATCGTGTTCCATTCAGACGGAGTGATGAAATGTAAGTCGTTGTGATCTGTAAACCCTCATCCTCCTGGGATCCATCTTGCTGGTTATGCATAGCCAGAGTGGGGCAGTATCCTCCGACCAAGCTGGAGATGGTGGGAAGGGGAGAGGAGAGGGGATGCAGTGCTTGAGGGCAATAGAGCAGGTTCATTTTCCCAGAAATCTATTTCCCCTTCTCCAAGATTGCACACCTGTCTGACCTTCAGAAAAGGGCACAAGCTTTGGGAAACTTGGACACAGGTGTTCCACGTGCTGGATAGGTGGAGTAGCATAGCAGTTTTGGAGTTCATATATGGCTCAAGAAATACACTTATGCACCTGATATCACAGAGCTGGGACAAGAGACTGGGGGAGAGACATCGCATTGTCAGCCACAGCTGCAGCTGGAATTAAAAGATGTCAGGATTCCTGCTAAAGTGGTGCTGCTCCTTAGTATGGTGGAGCTCCATTTAGTCAGTACCTGCAGAAAATAAGGTATCTGCTGGAAAGGAGTGTTACATCTTTGAAGCCATGTTGCTTGGGTTGTGAACAAGAGAGATTTTCCATTGTCTTTTCCCCCGTCCTTTTTTTCATCTTTTTCAATAACTGATAGCTGCTGATCAGACTGTTCCAAAATCAGCAGAGTAAAACAGAGCTAGTTCTGTTAAGTTTTACTGCTCACTATCCTTTTGTCCACCCTAACAGAAGTACCCAGAACACGTTCTCACTGTGCTGCTGGTGGGCAGAGCACAAGCAGCTGCAGAAGTCCTGTCCGTCTGAGGACAGCATTGCCTTGCCTCACAGGTGGCAGCAGAGGGGTCAGGGCTTTACTGCTTTCCCATGGAAAGTTTGGTTTTCCAGCAGGTGTGGTCATCTGTCTGTTAGGGACTAAGTCCTGGGCTGCTGTTTCTTTTTGTATCGGCCTACATAAGTGACTGCTAATAAAATCTGCACTTTAAAGCAGGGCACCAAGGTGAAAAGCTCTGTTGTCCTTCATCAGTGCCTTAGAACGTTAAGGCATCAGGGTTAATCTTATGAAAGGAATTGGCAAATTGACAAGTCAATTTTTTTTTAATCTAATTGCCCTTGCATTTTGATGATCAGTTGGAGCCACTGACCCTTAAATGAGTCAAAACCTTCAAATCACTGTTTTGGACAGTAAACACCTTGACATAGTTTCCAAAACCAATGATAAACTACAGCTTTAAAAGCTCTTTTAATTACTTAAAAAAAAAAAAACCCTGAGATAAATATACCTTTGGCAAGTTAGATGCTTCCTTCTGAAACTTGCTATATGTGAGCTCAGATGAATACAAAAGGAAAAGGAGTCAGATATAAAAGAGGTAAATCGGCTGGCCGCCTTCTAAATGTGGTGACTCCTGTGCGATGTTTCAGGCTATTTTCTGATTGGCAAGCTGAGTATACTGGTCCTAAAAATGTTAATAAGCCTTTGTAAATGAGTTTTAACTTGTTAATTAAGAATTTCTAGCTATGGTTATGACCTGCGGGGAAATGTTTAATTGGTTGTTTTCCCTAGCCAGTTAAATGTCTTCTTACTAGAAAAGAAGAAGAGTGTATGCGTATGGGATTTGAATGCCTCAGACCTAGCGTAAGCCAGGATTCCTGTGCTTAACACTGCTGCAGCAATTTTCACCAATGACCTCTGCAAGGCAACTCTCCCCTTCAGCGCAGCAGAGCAGGTGCTCGCTTGCCTGCCTCTGCTCTTCCCTCGGAGATGAATGCAGGTATTGGGAGACAACAGAAACATACTCTTCTCTGATGGAGCATGGGCACAGGTTTCCCACAGAGGTGGAGTCTCCATCCCTGGGGATATTCAAAAGCTGTCTCGTCGTGGTCCTGGGCATCCAGCTCTAGGTGGCCTTGCTTGAGCAGGGGGGTTGGACCAGGTGACCTCCAGAGGTCCCTGCAAACCTCAGCCAGCCTGTGATTCTTCTCAGTCAGAAGAAGAGGGAGGAATGGATGGGATGCACCCTCGCAGTTGCAGTAAGGCATGCTGTGAGTCAGCAGCTAGGAGAGGTGCAACAGGCCAGAGAGGAGCAGGGGGGGCGTTTGCAGCCACCAGCCTGTGTTTGAAAGAAGGATGGCCAAGGCATGAAAGATGATGCTTTATGTTTCCAAATGAGATGAGGGTGACAAGAGATTGTGCGTGGAACCAAAAGAGGGGCCTGGGTCCACTGTCAAATGGGAATGCCTACATGTAACCTGGACTGGCTTTCCAGCATCCAAACAATGTACCCTGCTGTCTGCTAGAAAGCCCATTGACTTACTGGATGCTGTGCTAAATTCCATTTGTTTGTTTGTAGTTAAGTACCCATAAAACTTTGGTTAGATAGTCTGGAGAAACTGTAGAAACTCATTCAGTGCTTGTTACAGTGACACCCACTTTTCCCTTCTGCAGGAATGCAGCCACTACTGGAGACAGCAGTATGCCTTGGGTGTGCGGGCAAAGCGAGGAGAAGGCGCCGCGTGGGCAGGATCATTGCCATCACTTTTAGTTAGTTGGGACAGGGCTTTCCTACTCAAGTGCAGAACACTTCAGTACCTTGCACAGATGCACTTTCTGCAGTATGGAACAAGACCAGAAGAATACGTCTATAAAAGTAATTTAGAACCATTTTCCAATTACATTTTGAAGACAGGGATTCGTCACTGTGCTGCAGCTTCCTTTTTAAATGCTTGGTTGTGGCTGAAAACAATCCGAAGCTTGAATTCATATTTCAGCAGGTTGCAGCCAAAATCTGGAAATCCAGTCACGTCTATGTACAGCCATTATTGAGTTTAATGAGAACTGTATGTCTGCAACAAATGGCACCCCATTTGTCTTCATCTAATCATCTATTAAATCCTCCACTGCTAAAAAAATCTCAGAAAATTTGGGGTGAATCCCTGGTTGAAAGTAACTGTCTTGTAGCAATGGCCATCTGGAAATACCTGTTGCAGCATAGCTATGAAGGGTGAAGAAGCCCTCTTTCTCCATTCCTGTATAAAACTCTATTTAAAGAGTGTTTCATTTGAGAGAGCAGCCACATGGCAGTTACCACTGTTGCAAACCACTGCACTGATTCAGATGCATTGAGATGAGCAGACAGTGTGAAGAAATGGATAGAAAATGACTGAGGACTGTGTGTGCAAGAAAACCTTTAAAGCAAGCGCTGTTGGAAGAGTGAACAATATTCTGCTTATTAATGTAGATTGGAATTTCCTGCTAGCTGAGAATAATGCAAAGGTCACTCACCAGCTGCAAGCAAACAGCATGTGGTTGATTCTAAAATTAGTTAAACTCTAGCATTTCCATTTCTTTTCCCTGCATTTCTTGTTCTCTACCTTAGCCTGGGAATCCTATGAAAGATACCGCAGGCTTGAAAGAAAAGGAATTATTTTTTTCTTCTCTGTAAACTTCTGTAAACTGCTGCAGTTGAGATAACTAGGTGTCTGTTGCCTATCATTATGGCCAGGGTATTATTATAGTGCTAAAACACTTTCCATAGGCTCAGTGACATGATTTTAACTCTCAAATGGCTTAGAGTTATCCTTTCCTCCCCATCAGCTGGAGGCTGCTAGCACAACCATGTTATCTGCAACCATTTTACACTGACTTTTTTAAAGTCTTTTATCTCTTGGGCTCAGAGATAAGCTCAGGGAGAACCTGAATAATGGCCTCAGAAAACCTCCAATTTCCTTTTGCTGATGAGCCGGGAGACGCTGGTGTGATGATGCAGCACCATGGCCGGTCTGGAGGTGGGAAAATTGTTGGAGCTTTGGATGGAAAGGAAGATGACAGCACTGCAGGCATAAAGCTGCCCCTTGTTAGCTTACATGCAAGGCAACACTAACTACTGAAGAAAATAACTCCAGAGAGCACCTGCTTCTGCTTTAGGGGATCTTGCAGAAAGGTTTTAACCTGACAGCTGTATAAAATAAATGACTTTAGAGCAGAAACACCTGTCTTGGGACATGTGGCTGATCCTTTGCCTGCAGAAGTGATTTGTATGGCAGAGAGTTGGTGATCCTTAGAAAGGCCATAGCTAGCTGTTAACACAGGAGGAACATGTCACATTCATGTGAGTTTAAACACTGAGAGCTGATTGTGCTGTCTGGATATAATAGCCCAAATCCTTCTCTCTGCAGAGAGAGATGCTGGGGAGATGCTAGTTAGTCTGTTACACATCACAGGTAATGAATGGATGGCCACTGAGTTGCTGTTCTGTGTACGAGTATAGTGTATCTAAGTCTAAGGTGAGACTTAGGCACCTCTGTTCTGTCGGTGGACCTCGCTGCTCTGCACACGGTACCGGTACCTGCTGTGGGTAGAGCTGTGTTAAAGCAGATATGAACGCAGCAAGGCATATGGGACATTGTTTCACCACACAGCTAGTCATATTATACCAAGAGAGTATTTTATAATAGATGAAAGTCTCATTTTTTAAAGCCCTTGTAGCTGGGAGAATGTGATCTGGAATGCCTTGCATCCAGGGAGCGCCGCTGACATGGACACCGCAGGAGAGAGAGCTGACACCACCACTCTGTGCAAAAGCCCTGGGCATCTTTGCTTTTTCTCCAGTCTGTCCATCCGCTGCAGCCTGTTTAGTAGGACAGGCAGTAATATGTTTGATAGCTTCTCTGATCCCCTTGTTTATGTTGAAACTTGTAAGAATTTGAATTTTAATTTCTTGTTCAACATTCCTAATCAACAGAGTCACTGAATTTATCAAATCGTCTAATTCCTAGCTTGCTTCCTTAGGCTAGAGCTAATGTTTCCTTGGGTTGCAGAGTCAGAATTTTCCTTTCTTCTCTGTAATAAATGTAAGTACAGTTTTAGGATTCAGGATTTCTCACTTTTTAGGCATAAATTCCAAGATAGCTGGTTCCTGTCATCTCTTCAATATTCTGCGTGTTTGAACCTATCACCTGGCTAGGCAGCCTAATGGGAATTTAATACAAAAGATATTAAATGCAAACATACCTTTTAAACATTGATTGTATAGAGACGTTCATGTTTTTATATACAGAAAGAGGAGAACTTCATCTTAGATGTTACATTCTCTTCTCTCTCGTAATCTTGTTTTGACAGTAATAAGAGTGCTTAACAAGGCAGTGGGGGCTGCAGAAGCACGCTCTTACACTAATGTAAAGCGCAAGCAATGTGTCCTGGTTTCAGCTGGGATAGAGTTAATTTTCTTCCTAGTAGCTGGCATAGTGCTGTGTTTTGGATTTAGTATGAGAATAATGCTGATAACACACTGATGGTTTAGTTGTTGCTAGGTAGTGCTGACACCAGTCAAGGATTTTTTCAGCTTCCCATGCTCTGCCAGGTGCACAAGAAGCTGGGAGGGGGCACAGCCAGGACAGCTGACCCAAACTGACCAAAGGGCTATTCCATACCATACGATGTCATGCTCAGTATACAAACTGGGGAGAGTTGGCCGGGGGCAGCGATCACTGCTCGGGGACTTGGCTGGGTGTTGGTCAGCGGATGGTGAGCAATTGTATTGTGCGTCACTTGTTTTTTATATTCTTTTATCTTATTATTACTTTCCTCTTCTTCTGCTGTCCTATTAAACTGCCTTTATCTCAACGCATGGGTTTTACTTTTTTTTTTCCCTATTGTCTCCCCCATCCCATTCCCTTTCCCAGAAGGAAAACCACCCAAGCCATGTCCTTATGCTCACTGAACTTTTGTGCAGGCTGACCGGGGTGACCCATGTACTGCTGGCATCCAGCGCTGTCTGCATGAGGCTGGCTGGCAGCCACTTGTGCACAGGGTGGACAGGAGGACGATGGTTGTTGGTATGGCTTGTAGCGATGCCACAGGAGGATTCGGCAGCCACAAAGAACTCCTCAGAAGAGGTGGTGTCCAATCTTGAATTTATGTCCAGCTCTGCTTTCTTTTTTTAGTAGTTTCCTGATGTCCTTTTTGTGACTGTTCACAGGATATTTGTGACATATGGCATTAAGGAGGGTATATCAGCATCACACATGTCATTCAGGATGCTTGTAGCAACATCCAAACCATGCTAGCAGGGGAGGAGGGAGAGAGAGTTGATGTGTGGTGCTTGCTTGAATATTCTGGAAGGGCAATCATAGTCTTGTACGTTCTAAAGAAAAAATAACTTGTATTGATACAGGGTAGAAAATACAGCAATCAGAAATGCTTGCTGCTCAGCACTGCTCCTTAACATCCAGTTTAGGGGCAACAGTATAAAAGGGTTAAGTCTTAAATTCCATAACATTGAAGAAAATTAATCTTTTCATTCAACCACCTATTTATGACCCTTCCACTAATCTTGGAACAGCTGACTCTGGGCCTTTTAAATTTAGGCTTCTGTTTTCTGTGTCATCCCTGGCATGGTTTTCGTAGTCCTCCTCAAGGAGGCAAATTATGGAGTCAGAGAACTGATGAGATGGTAGAAAATCTTTCACATTTGAACTGCCAGTTCCAGTCCAGCAAAGACAATAACGCAAGAGTCACTACAAAGCTATTTGGACAGAAAACCACAGATTTTCATGAAGACCAAATTCTGCTGTACCAGAGCCCATGTAAAAAAATTATTTATGCAACACACCTTGTAGTAATCTCACTCTTGATCTCACCAAACTAGCTGCAAAGGAAAGCAGTGTTGGCTGTCCCCCAGGATGGTGAACTTGCTGTCCATAGCAATAGATCTATTTTCATGTTAATGTTTAACCTGGAGGGACTGCATGGCCTGCCTTACCCCCAGCACTACAGGCTGCTGTCAGTCGCTTTTCCTAGGACAGGTTGGGTTGCTGCCAGCAGTGCTGAAGGGTCTGGAGTATTAGGATTGACTGGGGCTGTGGAGTGGGTGGGGGAGCATCTCTAGCGGTTCCAGCAGGCTGTAGCTGCCAGGTTACACTGGGATGGTGGCTACCAATGCACAGCATTTGTGTGTGCCTCTGAAATCTACTGATAAACCTATTCACACCTCGTACATGGGGAAATGGGGACCGATTTCCATTGTCACCTTCTGCTTAATGGGCCTCCTGGCAATCAAATGCAGACACTCCTTGTCTATCCTCACTTCTACAGTAAAACGCTTTGCTTATGAACATCCAGATACTCTGCTGTTTCAGGTTTATGCAGACTCCACCTCCATAGTTTCTCTCTTCCCTGTTTCTTATTGTATCTGTGAATCACTCTGCCACTTGTCATAATTTATTTTTACAACATGCTGAAAGATATAATAGGGAACTTACAAACATGCTAGGGAGAAGCCACCTGAAATAGCAAATGTTTTTAATTATAAAGTTAAAGCTGCCTTTCTAAGCTATTTGGTTCTTCATTATACCTTGAACAACCCGAAAATGTACTTGGCTACAATTAGACTTCCAGATACAATAGGTGAATTGTAAATGAAAACCATCCAGTGGAAAATTACACTATTAGCCTGGGGCAGTAGCCCTGATCTTTACAGTTTATGGTGCTGCACAGCCTACACATCCAGTAATGTTCCGTGAGTCCATAAAGTTGAGAGGACAGTCTCTCAAAACCAGAACAGTTTAGTTTTTTGAAAAATTAAAGTCATTATTACATTCTTTTATGTTTTGGGTTTTTTTAACATTCCCAGGCTATTCCACATTAGTCTGGTTTAAATGGAAAGTAATTTATCTTTGCCTTACTAAGATCTATTAGGCAACGTTCGTGAAAGGGCTACATTTAATTAGTTTCAGTCATGGTTTTGATACCTGCAGGGTAAAAAAAAAAATTGTATGTAGATTTCTGTACAGGGAAGAATAATAGTAATTGTAATTTAGAGTTTCTGTGTTCCACAGTTGTGCTTGGATTTTAATCCCTTTCTTCATGCAGAGTTGCATCCTGATGGTTCAGGCTTGCTGCTTTATGAAAATGCTTTGCTGACTGTAATAATTAAAGGCTGTGGTGCACACCTTCAGCCATCACTGATTCATCCCAGTGTTCATGGAGAAACAAGAGTGGCAATGTCACAGCTGGCACAGGAAGAAACGAGCTAAAGCTACACAGGAGCAGGTAGGGATTGAGACCACGTGCATCTAGGCTCAAGAGAGCAGTGAACAATTCAGGGTACTCACTGTCTAAAGCTGTCATGTCCTGGCTTCTGAAAAGAAGTCATCACACTGGCTGAGATTGACATCTGGAGCCAGCAGTCTGAATACAGACTCTTCGTCATCTGCTCGCTGCATGGGGAACCAAGGGCATTTCATATGCCGTTGGAGATGGTTTGAGTAGGGTCTTCAGTAATTACATTAGTTGGCTTGGGCACAGGACATTAAAACTGACATCTTGTCCTCCTACAGGATTTGAATAGGTGCCAGTTTGCATGAGGCTTGCCCTAGTCATTAAAATAAACAGAAACGGGACAGGAGCTTTCACTTGACTAAAAAGAAGAGCTCTAGGTTAGCAGTTCTTTTGTTAGGGAAGAGATTGGAGATCCTTATGCTTTGTTTTGCTTACTTCCACCTCTGTTTGCAGGTAACATAATATTCAGGGTCTTCAATCCTGAATGTGTCTGTAGTTTGTTTGGGAGGTATATTTAGCAGACAGGGATCAATACCTTAACACAGTTCTCAAATTATCCGTTCCAGGATATAATATGTGTTAAATGAAATATAAGATGTAGAAGATACTAGTGTGTTTTGGATTAAAGTGATGTGCTTTCCTGTTTTCTCGTGAGAAAGAAGAGGAGTTTGCCAGTGGCATCTCCCTTCTTCTATTTTTTAGAAGCGCAGCAAAAAGAAATAGTGTCTCTTTAACCATCTTCTGAAGCTCACATGATTCTTTTAGATTTGTACTTTCTTTTTAATTCATGGAGAACAGCTGTGGAATTGTTACTCCAACAACGTAAGTGAATCTTTTAACAGATGGCTCTCACACTGGCTGGGATGAAAGCAGCCTCTTCCATCCTGGTGTGGCTTGTTTATTGTTTTTAAATGCTGGTATCTTGACAGGGCTCGAGTAAGACTTCGCTGTTTTCATTGCAGTGTAAGTACAGTGTCGCTCCAGTAATTCTGCATTGAAATCTTGCCCCTCTCCCTTTTAAATTTTTTCTTTTAAAACAAGGGAACAAAAGTATTGACTTTTTTCCTTAAATCTCAGCTCCGGTGGAACATGTTCAGCTAGAGAGATCTGGATAGAAACGTGAAGTTCCTCCAGCTGGAAATGGTTTTACAAGCGAGGTACTGAATGCAGTTATGTCAAAGACACTTGTTTTAGAACTTGAAACTTTCTTCCCGCTGTTGCCTCAACCAAGGAAAGTTTATTAAAAAGAAGAGATGTTTGGACCATGTAATAGTTTGCATATAAAATACAAAGCTTGCTCAGGTAACATTTAATCTCCTGTTTCTGAAGCAGGGATGAGTCTTCACATTGCAGAGACGCGTGGACGCTTACTCACCTCACAGACTTAAACAGATGTAGGAGTCTCATGCTTAGAGAGTCTATTTTTTTCACCTGCAGTGTTTTTGTGACAGTCATCTTGAATATGACATGAGATGCACCAACCCTCTCCCCCTTCTGCTAGCGGAATCCGTGAATCACCATAGCCCAACTGCAGTGGCTTCGCGGCGCTGGATCCTGCCTTTGAGGGCCAGTTGATGTAGTCGTGGCTCCAGCAGTAAGCGCTGGGCTGCGTGTATGTGCAAGGAGTGGTGTGATCCCAACCTCACTCTGTCCCTCCAGGGACTGCAGCAGCTGCTTAGGCTCTCTGGGCTGGTGAGCACCACAGCTTTGAGGAGGCGATCAGATGATAAGGCAGCCTGTGCTGCCAGAAGAGCCATACCCCACCTCTTTCAAGGAAGAAGCAGCATGCCAGCCCAGGCTGCCAGCTGAACTGCGCCGTTGTAAGTGGTGGAAGAAATACAAAAACATACTGCGAGCAAATGTCACAATTTGTGGGTGAATGACTTGTCAGCCTGGCAGTTGATTGCAGTTGGAGTGGGAATGTGTCCCATTTGTAGTAAGAAATTCATCTGAATAGTTGAGGTCTGGATTCAACTCGTTATCATAGACTGTTTTGTCTTCACCTGCCTCTATTAGTTCGTGCTCTCTGTGGGGATGTGACTGGAAAGATTTTCCAAACTCTTCTTTTTGTCGATCATCTGCAGGTAGAAGTCTCAAGGAGTCACACTGACAGAAGGAATCATAGAATCATTTGGTTGGAAAAGACCTTTAAGATCATCGAGTCCAACCATACCTGTCCGCTACTAAACTATGTCTCTAAGCACCTCGTCTACCCATCTTTTAAATACCTGCAGGGATGGTGACTTGACCACTTCCCTGGGCAGCCTCTTCCAGTGCCTAGGAGCAGGAGGTCCTCTTTCCAGGGTCTCAGTAAGAAAACCTGTGGGCTGATTGTTAGTGGGCTGGTTTCTTCTTGCATAAGAAAACACCTTCACTGTGATAATTACCTCCTGCAAACTGTATTGGTGGTACCAGACCTAGACTTCTTCTGGAGGCTTTTGGGAAATGATGTTCTTGAAGAGAAGCCATACAGTACAGCTGTTGCTGGATGCGTTGGGGAGTAGAGACAGTGAGGAGTTAAACTGAAGTGTGGGGAGAGTGCAACTTCAGCATCTGCGTTCTCCACATGGCCACGCTTTTGTGAGATACGTCTTGTCTCTGTATGAACTACAATACTAGCTCCTGTTCTACTTGGTGTACTTTTCATTTCTGGATTTAAAACACGGCATGTTCATGCAATTGGATACCCACCGGTGCGATGGAAATATAGAACAATTACTGAAATGTTTACGCGGGATGAGCGGGAGTGTCTGAGTTCAAGGCGCTGGGCATGGTTGTAAATGAAAATCTGTTTGGCATGGCTCCTGTATAATTAAGATGCCACACGTTGTCTCTTTGTGCATGGGTCACTGTCAGCACCTCAGGATTATTGTGAGCGTGATGGCAGGAGGCAGCTACCGCCATAATTTGCTTGATGTAAAAGCTGGACCTGAGAACTAGCAGTGCAAACTGGAGTTCAGCCATACAGATGGTTTTGGAAACTTCAAAAGCAGTCACAAATTCCCTGAACCCTGCCCCATTATAGCTGGGGGAGTAGTTATATCTGAAAAGCCATTGGAGCAGTTGGAGTAAATGGCCCTAAACTGTACTGTTTGTGGAATTTAATATCCATTTCTCCTCAAAGCAATTCTGCAGGGATTTTACGTAGTGTAAGAGCAGAATAATTTAATTTTGCTATGTTAAAGTCTATTAGCTCTCCTGCAAACAGGAAATAGTTCACAGCTTCTTGATAACTCTGAAATGACTGAGGTGGGAAATCCCAGTGAATTACACTTCCCTGTGTAAGCACAGGTGTATACTCAGTGTTGACTATTCCTCTGCTTCAAATGTTTGCAAATACTGCAGAAGTGGAAGCATAAAAAACAGATAGAGACAGGGTAGATGTACACCAGCTATCTTGTGATTAAACATAACGCAGTCTTAATGTCATTCTTCATGTATGATATCTATCCTACTGGTTGTGCAAACTGGGTGTAACACAGATTACAATTAAGTTGTTGATCTCTCTGGCATAGATGAACCACTTGTTTCAGGTGTTTTCTGGCCGTGACCCTATTTCTGTTTCTGTGACCCTGTTCTGTTGGGCTCAGGCCACCTCTGTGTGCTGTCTCAGGATCACTCCACATCACAACCCTCAGTTAAAAGCTATGGTTCTGCAGGCACTTTACACAAGCTCTTGTGATGATGAGCAGTTTCCAGGTATGATAGATGGTCCTGTAACTTAGATTGAAAATATTGCTTTGGAGGTAAAGAAGGTACAAGATGGATTTTTACTTCAACAGTTGTAGAGACAGAGAAGAGTTTAAATGGAAATGTAACTAGTTTAAAGTAAATTGAAGCTTCCAAGTTTTGTCAGGTTAGAGCACAGGTTACAGGTAGGGTAGAGGCTGGCTGCTTCATGGGAAGTGAGATGTCTCACCTAGGAATTATTATCTCAATAGGAGACCCTCTTCAAGACTAATGGGCTCCCATTAGCGAGTGAAAATAAAAGGTCTGGCCATAAGGAGAGGAAGATGGTAAGAGCAGAAGAAGGTATGTGAAAGAGCAGTAAAGAGCAAGCGAACCTAAAATCATGTCCGGAGATAGCTGCACTTAGCGTACAGGCTAATCGTTACAATTTGTGTCGTCGGTACATTATGTGATTATACATCATAATGGGCCAGGACTCTACTGCCTCTTTTGAAGGTCATTACAATGCACTTAGGTATCTTGTGTTTGTACAACATGAGCGTCAGCTGAGATAGATCTGTATGCCGTAAAGTATGCTGAAGATATGCCCAGGGGTTAGGCTATATGTAGATGAGCTTTTTAAAACGCGAGTTTCATCTAAAGCATCAGAAGCGCTCTTGAGCTGTGGTGCTGGGGGCAGGGACCTAATGAGACTGCTTTAATAGAGCTCTAACATACACATTAGATAGCAGTTGGAAAGACAGTCAATCTTTCAAGGTTTAAGCAGCGCTTTCTGAAAGTGCCTTCAATTAACAGCTAATGACAAGCTTTCTTCGGTGATTCTCTCGTTATCTTGTATAGCCAGATAATGAGAATGATCACCCAGAGAGACTTCAATTTATTTACCATTTTTTATTTCATTGGGAGGCTTCTGGATATTTGAGCCAGTAACGTTTCTGATTTGTACCTCCATAAGTCAAGTGCCTGAGTGCAGCCTCAATCTATCATTGCTCTGAAGATTTACATTTCAGATAGCTTTTTCCAGCAGCACAGATGTTGCAAACCTTAAATTAATGCACAAAGCTGCTTCTACCCTGCAGAAGATGGAACTAATAGGTAAGGCGAACAATATCTCTTTCCCATGCCTGTCTTCTTAATGATAATGGAATTTAAAAGATCTACAAAGGGCTGTTTCAGCTAAATATCTTACGTCCACTGGTATTTGAAAGGAGAATAATGAGCTGAAAGTGTTTCTGTGCCCACCCGCAGTGTTAATTGAAAGCTGTAAAGACAAAGAGGTAGAACCAGGCTCAAGGGACCTTTCTTACAGAAACTTTATGTGAACCATCTCTCCTGTATCTGAATGTATTGTCTAAGCTATCCTCATTAAGCTAAAAGGCTTCACAGGTAATGAGAGGTCTTCTTAATGCTTCCCCTTGTATTAATTCTATAGGCAACTTACAAACCAAATTGAAACCCTTGCAGAAGATCCCGTTCTTATGTTTTGTTGACTCTTTTCTAGTCTCCGCTTTTCTATACACACCGTGCACAGCAGAAGAAATAGACACAAACGTGGACCTAGCCTCCAAACTTACAACTGAGAAGATACCTTAGGAGGAAAGTTGTGCATTTTTTATTTGCTTTTTAAGATCATGTCTTGCTCTTCCCCTTTTAATTGCAAGCTCCTTGTATGAATGAGACTCACAAGGAGAAGAAATTGTCAGATGTGACAGATTGGTAGAGAGGCGACTCTTTACATTGATCAGGGATGTGTGACATAATTGAAACATTGGGGAGCTCTGTCTGAATTACAGTAGTTTGGATGATGAGAAAGGAGTAAGTTCCTGAGAAAATTAACTGAGCAAAGAGCATGAAGCTGTTCACAAGGCAATTCTGGAAAAACATTTTCCTGGAAAAGGAAGATGATAGGATGAAGAAACAAGCCCGTATACTGAGACCAACCTTTAAAATGTCTGGGGAATGGTCTGGCCTGTGAGACTTGTGATTTGTTTATGTAATTTTCCGTATAATACCAAATGCTTGCAGGAAGGAACCACTTCTCAGGACTGTAATATAGTCCTGGAACTGCAGCTCCTGACCACTTTTTTTCCCCTGCAGTGTAGTTTGAAATGTAATATTGGTACTTATTGCTTTCTGGTGCATGCTATCAAATGTATTCAGTAGAAATACATTTATGAAGATGCTCTTGTTGCAGGGGACAGAACCCTGGAGGAGGACCCAGCTCTCCTGCTCTTGTGTTGAGCAGCTTCACTTCTCTGGATCTCAGTTTTCCCAAATACAAAATAGAGGATAATGATTCAGACCTCTCCTGCAAAAACACTTTGAAAGATGAAAAGGAGGGTAGAAAAGCTGGGGCACAGGGAAAAGAACTTAGCGTCGCTGCAGGGAGCACGAATGAAGCCATCTGTGCAGTGTGGCGACAGAGACAAAAAGGCAAACAAAAGTTCAGGGAGATTAAAATGCAGACAAAAAGCTGTGAAGCCATTCTAAATCAGTAGTATGTTGCCTGGGACATGGTGTGTGTTTCTGATCACCCATCCTAAAAAGGATATTGTGGAATCAGGAAGAGTTTGGGGGTCTGTAACAAGAAAGAAAGAAACAGTGAAAATACTGAGATTGTTTCTTCTTGAAGAAGCAAATAGTAGGAGGCATGCTAGGAGGAGGAAAATAATCAAGGAGGTGGAAAAAAGAGATAAGGTGTTAGTAGATACCTAAGTCCTACTCCAGAACACAAGATATTAAGAACTTAGTGAGACTGAAAGACACTGATCCCAAAGCTGAGTCAGCAGGGTGAGGAGGAGAGGCTGGGATGTGAATCCATTCCTACAGCTTATGGACCTGCTGGCACAAGACACCAGTTAATGGATAAGGAGGATGCAGGGATCTACACCAAAATAAAAATAAACAGTATGAGAAGGAATAGACATTCTTTGTTCAGCACCTCTGGCAGCCCTCTAATTACTGGGGCTTGAAAGGGAACTTTCCCAAGTGCCAGGTCATCCCGAAAGAGATTTCTTAACTTGTTTGGGGTGAATGAGCACAGGCCTTTGGTAAGATCAACGTAAAGATCGGGGCTGCTGCTCTGATTTGTTATAATATTTCCCTTGCTCTTACTTCACCAAGTGCTCCCACTCTGCCAGCTCTCGGTGGAGAATGGCTGTACAGGAAGTGGGGTGATGCTGGCAAGGAAACTGGCAGGGCTGCAAATAGGGTTGCAAGACACGCCAGTGCGTCAGGAGGAAGGACAGGTCTACCAAGTACAGAAGGACATGGCAGAGCCACGCACACACAAGATGAAGATAGGCATAAAACCAAAATTCCCCTGACGGACACATAAGTAATTCTGTGGGCTGTTCTGTAGCACTTGGCACAGCAGATAGCGTCTGAGGACTTCACAAAGTCCTTGTTCACCTCTGTAGCCCTACTGCAGAGGCTGCAGGGGTAGATGGATTAGAAAGGTGAGGGGATGGATTAGAAAGCCTTACCAGATCCCCCTAGTCCTTTTAAAATCCCTTTCCTCTCTGTCATGATCTTGTGGCTGGATGGATAAGGGCTTGAGACAGAGACTGATTAAGGCCAGAAGATCATTTGGGATTTTCAGTGCAACATACCTATTGCCTGATGATTTCCCCCCTGCTCCTGATTCCTATCTTTTCACCTACTCAGAGCACAGCTCCAGCTCACTTTGGTAGCATTTGTAAGCACTCAGCATATCACACTGCAGGGCTGTGATCCAGGAGCCCAGCAGAGGAGGGAGACCTTATGAGTGACCCTTTGTGGGAAACCTGGTTTTAGAGGCTTGGCACATTTCCTGTAAGAGCATAATGGTCCCAGTTCTCTAGGACAGCCCCACGTTGTATAACCACAAGATCATCTTTCCTCCTGTGCACTCTGCTCCCCTGTTCCCTACATGACTTGCAACTTCTGCAAGAAATCACGTACTTGGGCTTCTGTTCCTTCCATGGGTAACCGTGATTTATCTCCAGCATAGGTCCATGCTGGCTCCTGAATTACCAAGGAAAAGGGTTTACATGAGTATGTCATTAAAGACTGTTTTGTAGCACGTAGGTTGGACGGGCTCAAATTAGGCTGCAGTAGCTGTATTTGAGAGCGTGGCAAACCAGCCCTGCTGTTTTTTTTCCTAAAGTCAGTTCCCTGCAGTTTTAATAGAGGAGAAGGGACTATAAGGAAAACCCAGCGTGGCCTGGCACAGCAGTGCCAGCACATTGCTCCGTGCCACCAGCCTTAGCTGAGTTCAGGCCCCAGAGCCAGTTAGGTTCCTAAATCCCTTCATTGCAAAAAGGCTTCTGGAGCTTCACTCAAAGATAGTCTGCGACCAGCTGGGGAAGTAACAGCAATGGTCAGTTGTTGTCCTTCATGTGCGCAAGCCCTGGCAGAGTACGGAGGTGCATCATGTCGCAGGTGTCTGACAGCTATGTCTTCTAGTGCTTTTAACCCTGACCGCCTTTCACTGTCCTTGTCCTGTCTCTTCCTTTTCTTCTTGGAGCTGTTCTTCTAGGAACATCATTCAGCCATTCCTATTTCCCCTCCTGGCTACCCATCCAGTCTGTTTCCCCCATCCCTTTCTCCAGTCAGCTCTAGTCCTCTTGGCAGACCCTGCCTTCCCCCTCTGCTCATCCCCTGGCAGTCCCCTGCCCTCATCAGCCTTGGACTGCAGATGCTGAGAGGGATGTCACTTAGAGGGGAGGGCTTAGGGTGACAAAATGTGTTCCCAGCACCCCACCCCAACAAAAAAAATGTAATTTTATATATATATATATGAAAAGATATATATATATTTCAGATCAGGCTAAGAGTGCAAAATTTCACCCCAAAGAGTAGGCATTTGGCAAATAAAAAGTCAAAATGCAAAGATTGGGGCAGTCACACTCAGCGAGCAAAGCAGGTGGAACCCTCCACGGCTCACAGCAGTCTGTCTTCCAGCAAGGCCTTTGGGAGCCCCGGTGCAGGGCTTTGGGGCTGGTCCGTGTCTCTGCAGCAGAAGGATCAGCAGCCCTGAAGGAGCTGAATAAAGAGTGAGAGCCGTCATACATGTGCCTGAGCCTGTCCCAGGGAGCACTGATGCTGAGGTCACCCTCTCATCTCCCTTCCCAGCTCAACCAGGGATCTGGTTTGGCTTTTTGTGCATGCAATGGGCTCCCTCGACCTCCTGTTCCCACCTCTTGTGGTGCCTCTTCCCGTGGTCCGCAATCTGCTGCAGCTCCTCGAAGGGGGATGGGGACAGATGGCTTGATTTCGGCTGATAAAAGGGGCTGCCTTCAAAGCAGAAGCGAGGCAGAAGCTGTCTGGCCTGATATCTCTTTCTGGTGCTGTCAACGGGAGGCCGAGGAGACAAGCTGGAGCCGGATGGAGACCAGCTCCATTGCAGGGAGCGCGGAGGGGAAACATTCTCCTTTAATAACGCTCTTCTCATGCCACTAAATGGTGTCTGCTTACCTTTATTTCAGACAGTTCCTGCCAGGCCCAGTTTACCTCAATATTTAAGGTATGCTCTGGTCGTTGCTTAGTCCACTGTGCAAAGATAACAGCACTAAATATCTTCAGACACTCTCGAGGGACGGCTGGGAATGTGGCTGGCATTTTGTGTGCCGCTGACTTAAGCTCAACGTGGTAAAATGCTAACCAGGCTTGTCACTTCCCATCCACAGCGTCTGGCAGCTCTGGGGCTGTTGGACACTTTGCTAAGCCCAGCCTCAGCGGACAGCATGGGGCTGGCAGGCTCTCCAGGACCTTTGCGGTGCATAAACTGCAACCCTGCAATAACTGAGGGAATTGGGAGCAAGCTCAGCGAATAGGGGAGATGATAAAAGCCACCACTTCTGGTAATAAAAATAGATTTTTCTTCAGGGACCTCAATTTTGCACTTTTTTTTCAGGGTTGGGAGGAGAAGCATCCCTGCCCTTTGGAGACAGAATAATTTATAAGCCACGTTTATAAAAATCAGCGATTTCCCTTTAAGTTGGCTACTGTGCCTTCGTCTCGGCTTCCCTGATTAGTCACATAATGAGGATATTTCTAATACAAAGGTATCAGGGGAGAAGGGAGCCAAACAGCACTTTATCAGAGGAGAATCTGTATCCCCCCGGATGCTAATTAGTCACGGAGACACAGGCGTGGGGGGCGGGGGCGAGGCGAGCTCTTATTTTAGAAGCCAAAATGATTTGTACCCTCACAATTTCTCGCACAGGGCTGGAAAGCCGTGCCAAGGTAGAGAGTGACTTGAGATCTCCCTCGGCTTTCACATCCCCGCCCCTCAGACATGTTTGCCACGCTGCTGCTCCTGCTGCTGTTTGTGGGGTTATTTCTGTGACAAGCTTGGCTAAACAGAAACTCTCTCCTTATAAATATGGAAATCTGATGATTGAGCTCTCTATCTCTTGGGACAAGTTGAAAGCGTTGCGCTAAAGAGGAAAAGGCTGCTGAGCGCTCAGCTTGGTGGCTTTGTTTTCTCTACTAGTGGAGAGAAACCAGTAAGGTTATAATGCCGAGAACCACATTTGCAGGATGGGCAAGTGACCTCTCAGGCCATGCTTACGGCAGCGTGCTGAAGACTTTGAACTGGTGGCCATGCTGAGCATGGTGAGGTGAGGACAAGAGCAGTCTTGCCTTCCCGGTGCTGCCCTCTCAAAGCCGCTAGCGTTACCCACCAAGATCCTGGCTGAACCCATCAGCTTGGGTTGTGGGGTCAGGAGGCAGCATTGCGTGGATATGAAAGCATGGCTGTGTCAGAGTCCCCTGCTCCATCTAGACTAAGCTGGTATCCACCGTTGAGATTCCCACCTGTCTGCAGTGTGACAGAGTTGCTTGGTGCGTGAGCCCCTCATCTTTTGGGTTGTGTTGGAAGAGTCTTACGTTTTCAGATTTGTAAAAGAGCTTTGAATGCCACTGGGCATCCATTATTATTCCTGAGAAATCTCTTGAAACCTCCATCCCAGAGTGGTGGGCCCCCAACAGTGCTTCTTCAGGGCTTTGTTTGGATCCCACTTACAGCCTGTCTCCTTTCCTTGGTTTTCTCAGCATCCCTCCTTCCTGGGCCCAGAGGTAGCTTTGAGCTTGGACAGACGCACAGGTAATTGCTCTTCCCTCAACATCCTGACTGCATTTGCTATGCATTCCCAGATCTTCAGCTTCCCTAGAAAGCAGGGTGCTGAGTCCTTGAGATTTCCATGCTGGTGACTTTAACTCTTTCCTGAGCCAGTTTTGGCTGAGTACCTGAAAGGAGATGAGTGATTCCCTCCTGAAAGCACTTACAAGATCCATCCATGCCCTTGGTTGTGAGTACAGGCTGACTAAGGTGCAGGCATACAAACTCAGCTTGTATAGAGAGCAAACACCCTGCCCAGGGTGCCTTGGGTTGCAGGCAATAGACCTGGCAAACATGAAGTAGGTGTGCAATGGAGAGGGTATCCTGTGGTTTCAACATGAATCCAGAGGCTGAAAAAAAGTTCTACAGTCTGCACACATCTCATTTTCATTTTCATTCCAGAAACATCTGACATCAAGCTGACAGTCGGCAGGTGGCATTGTCCATTGTGCGGATCTTGGCGTTGACTTGAGACCTCAGAGAGCCTGCAGAGCTGGACACCCCGCCCTCTGCGGGAAGAGGGATTTACTAGGTGCAGGAGAAAGGCAGGATGAAAAATAGTGGTTGGAGAAGGAGTGAACAGGAGAAGCAATCAAACAGCTCAGAAAAGGATCTGAGGGACTGGATTAAAGGTGCCAGGGGTATTCCAGGAGCAAAAAGCAAGACCTCATTAATCTTAAGCGTATAGGAGTTGAACATGTAAAAACCAGCCGCCTTTCTTAAAAAAAGGGTCCTAACTGCTAACTGGAAAAGCACAAGTGGCCCCAGAGGTATGCTAGAAATAGCTGTGACATTGAACCACTGATTGGAGCACTTGGTCTGTTGAAAGGTATGGATGTGGAGCCTTCCGGGATTTTCCTGCTATTGTTCTTACAGCCAGAGGCTCTGAAAGCTTAGTAACATCGTATTTGCCACACTGGATCTAGTCCATGGCCTATGAAAGCGATTATTCAATCTCCAGGACATTGGAGGGAACTTAAATCACTGGAACAGAACTCTCCTACCGTCATTTGTATTGTGCTGGGACCATTTGTCAGAATATATCATTTCTGCAGTATCTGCCAGAACCAGCCAACATTTTTAGTGTTTCCTTCAGGCAAACTTTGATCTCGTCTTTCATGTACAGCTGGAACAGCCTAGCTGCATGTGGAGAGGATCTGTAAACCATTCTGTATATGCCCACGACCATGGCATTTCAGGAGTGATGGCACCACTCGTCTTGCGCTTTCTCAGCGGTTTCTCCAGGTGTTGGGGTTGTCCATGGGAAGGAAGCACAGTTCCTCTCTGCCGTGCGGAAGAGCCTCTGGTCATCTTCATTTCAGGTGGAAAACTCAACTCTCTCTTTGAAAATAGACTTTTCCTCTTGGTGAGGCTCCTTTAAAGCCTTAAAGGAGTAAAGATGGGACACACCCTTGAAAGAAGCTCTAAACACTAACCAACGAGCATGGGATTCAGTCACTACAAGATCCTGCTCTGGTCCCTTATGGGCAGCACTAGGGCTGTGCAGAGCACTGCAATTTTCTATAGGATTCAGCTACAGCATGTAGCCAAGAGCCCGGGCTCCTGTTCCTGCCTCCGTCCTCCAAACACCACGACCTTGGCTCTGATATGTTTCTCAATTTTTAATCATTTTGAGGGTATCCTCCCTCATGAGTCAAGGTTTAAAGAGCAGTTTTAAAGTTGTTTGGGGGTTTCTGAGATCCTGGTTTGGCCAGATGCTAGTTGCTAAACTGACTTACAATAGCTGCCAAGGAATTTCTGATGCTTTATTGCCTTAAATACTCATACGTCTGATGTTGCACCTCAGAGCCGTGGCTGTATAATCAGAGGTACAAAAGGAAAGGTGTAATGTCCTCATGTATATATCCTTTACAAGGAAGGAAATGTTTTGGTACTGAAGCATCCTGAAAACATACCTCAGTTAATAGCTGGTTTTAAATAGTTATTGCATGCCAGCCGCTTGGCAAGTGCTGCAAGCAGTGGGGAGTGCAGTGTGGCATTTCTCTAATTTGCAATGTTAATGATCCAATTTAAGTCATGTAAAGTTAGCACAAGATACCAAACCTATAAATGCATGTGGTAATAGTGATGGCTTATGTGTATGAGAAGAGCCTGGAAGGAAATACGGTGTTAAATATACTCTATCATGATTGAAAGGAAAGGACCGGGGGCTGCTTGTGCTGCTAGTTTCTCGGAGGGAAATCTAACAGAAATCATGTAATTACGCCCATTTTTCTTCTTTGTCCCTCAGTTGCTTTCCCAAAGTCTTCGGTCTACTTACTGAATTGGTGCTTCCTCTGTTACCGTAGACTCCCAGGATGAGTCATACATCATCATGTAAAAAAAGAGACTTTCTTCCCTCTGCTGCAAATGTCATCTTTGATTAGGAAAACAGACCTCTGAAACATCTTGTTCCCTTTCCACAGCTTATGCCTTTCTGTTTGCTGCATTTTGTTCTGCTTGAATGTGGCAGTTGGGCAGACCCTTCACGGCCAGGGCTCCGAGGGAGCGTTTCAGCACAAGCACTGCGGCACACATAGGCCAACTGGCACTTCTGCCCCCATTTGAAACAAAGCAAAGATCTGAACTCCTCGTTACCTGCCAGTGAGTTGAGCTACCCCAACTGCAGGTGTACCCAGTAAAAAGTCATTTTAGTGACATTCTGGTTCAGTTTCATTAATATGACTTGAGGTTTTAATCATGCAGCAATATTAACACTGCTGGCTTTTCAATTGCTGAAAAAGGGGGCTTCAAAAAGCAGTTTGTCTTACAGTTATAAATGAATCAAGTTCAAAATCTGGATCTCATAGTGGATATTGCTGCCCTATTTTGTTACTGTTAAATAAGATCTGTTCAGCAGTTGCTCAGAAAAGAAAAACAGCAATGTTGTAACTGGTGCATTGGCAGAGCTAGTAGAAAGTCAGTAAACAGTTGTTTATTGCTTTGTTGAAACTGAGTCAGTAGCTATCAATCTATTTCACAGCATCAGACGCTGTGTCACCAAAATGCCATTTATTTTCACTTTGGTACTGGGTGGTGATGCTGAGATGAGCAGTTAATGCTCTGGATCCAGCAGTGTGCACATGTTGATGAAAAGTGACAACCACGTCTTCCTGGGAGCCTTCTGCTCTGGTCACAGTGTTATTCTGGAGCTTCTTCAACATATGAGAATTAGAAAAAAGATGGTTTTCTTCAGCTCACCCAGAGAGAAGGTGAAGGCCAGCCATGGTGCTTGGCAGTGAGTAGGGGAGTTTGGAGAAGCTCTCGTTCCCAGGATAAACTGGTGTTCTGCCTAAATGAGTCTGGCTTAGAAGCGTTCTCCTCTCCTCTTAGATGGAGGAAAGGGACCTAAAAAGATCAGGGATCTTACCAGCTTGCAGCAAATCCAGATCAGGCTGCCCCAAAACCGGATCAGCTCCGTTGACTTCTGTGTGACAGATCAGTTGCTAACCCGGGCTTGCAACAGCAATTCCACAATTGCTGGAATGTACAGCTCCTTAGCCTTAGCTCTGCAGTTTTCTCTGATATTTCCTTGCAACCCTCCTGCAATTTAAGGTAATAATTTCTTATTCTGGTGATCAGAAACATGAAAAAAAAATTACTCCCTTTTTCTCTGTGGCAGCCCTTTCTGTATCTGAATACAGCTATTGTATCCCTCCTTAGTCTTCCTCTTTCTTTTCTGAACAACCCCATTCTTCCAGTGTTCCTGGATGTTTATAGCTTCTAGCATTTATCTATAGGACTGCTGAGGGAATTACATCTTCCTTGAAATAATGGGCTCCAAAACAGTTGTTTAAGCTGAAGCCTGAGGAATGCGGAGGAGAGCATGAGAGTCTTTTGTGAAGTTTGCAGGTTCCATTCCTCCCATAGATCCCCCTGTGACTCTTTCCTTTCTTTTGTTGAACATGCTATTACTGACCATTGTTCATCTATATGGTGGATTCGCCTTGATCCACTATAAATCTCACAGCCTTTGAGCCTCTCCTTTTATGCTGTTTCTCACATAGACAGACTATGCACATGTTGGTTCCCAGTCGTTTTGTTGCCAGTGGGTTTTTTTAAGCATTTTATGTTAATAGATATTTCATGTATATATTGTAGTGATACCTAGAGGCTGCAGAGGTCTGTTGTCCAAAACAGTATGAGATCATGCTTTTGCATACCCACCTGTGCATGTCAGAGTGCCCTCCCCAGAAGCCTGCTGCCTACAGCTGCATTTCTCAGGATAACGTAGTGCAGTACAGCTTGAGGCAGAGTGAATCTGCGAACGGCATAAGAGTTTCTGTTCCCAGGGCAGAGAGACTGGAGGCATAAATATTTATTAGCAGGAGCAATGTTCTAGTCCAAGAGTCTGGGATGACAACATGGGAATGATAGAAACTTCTCAGTCACCCAATGTACCCCCTGTATTTGGTGTGCGTCTGGTTTCTCACTTGTTTTTCTGCTCACTAAGTCAGTCTCTCATGCACAGAACATCTATCAAGTTTTCTAGACTCAGTGTTTGATGTGGCAAAGAAACAAAACACTTGGGCTTGTCTTTTCTTGTTAGCATTTGTTTGCAATGTGTGATCCACATGGGCAGCTTCAGAAAGCAGAAGTCTGCTGAGCTGCAAGCTCTCACTGTAGGCTGTCACACACGTGTTGGTACCGAGACTTCCAGCATTTTTAAGCTGGACAGAAGACAGCAAGCACATCATCAGTTGGTATAGGAGAGAGACAAAGGTAGCTGGATGATAATCCTGGCCAGTCAGCTCACCCTGATTCAGCTGATGATGATCAGACCAAAGCCTCTGAACTGTGGAGAGAAGTGGTGGGTAAAGCCCTGTATATTGGGTCTTTCCTTGAGATTAGAGGGTAAGGGCAATCATGCCCCCCTGCTTTTATCAAAAAGTAGAGCTGCCTTAATGATCATAGAATTTCCCACAGACAGCAGAGTGGAGAACATTTTCTTAGGGCTGTAAAAATGACAGATTTTTAGGATTGGGAAGGGTGGGCAGATAGACACACCTTGGTTTCCAGCTATGTTTTTAAGGGGCAGCTGAAGGCCACAGAAACTGTGTGTGCCCTTTCCCTTCCACATGCACGGGGGTCCCAGAGGATTTTCAGGGTGGAAGGCAGAGGCTTGTTAGGCTTGCAAGATGTCAGAAGTGTTGACTGTGAAGGAAGGCAAAGGAAGCTGCATTTTCCAAGGTGCTACAAGGGTGTGTTTGTACCCAGCACCCAGCTCCATTGCTCAGGGTGTAACTGTACAGTTTCCTGGCTGTTAGGGGCTATTTCCCCTCTACAGTCAGTGTGGGTTACTGGGAGAGGTGGACAACATGAGTAAAAAGGCTATTGACCTGGTGCACTATGGCAGATTTTGTGTTTCTTGCTGAAGTACTGCAAAAAGGAAAGGGGTGATTTAAAAAAAGAGAAAGAATAAAAACCCTGCTGAGCATGCCATCTTCCTTAAACCCTTGATTTCAGGTTAAAGTGGTTTCAGCTTCTCTCTGTGCCCCTGCATACTGAGGATTCACAGCACTCCTGCTCCATGAAGGTTCACTGGAACTACTTTCTGATATTCAGAAATGGCACATGGTACGCACCATAGGACATGGCTGTACCTAACAGGAGGGCAGTTTTCACAGTCCATTGTGTTGAACCTATAGAAAAAAACAAACTAGTAAGGAACCGCTCCACCATTTGAATGCTGTGGTTGTGCGTGCCCAATTAAGCTGTGAGCATGTTGGGGAGAAAACTTTGATTAAACTCTGGCCCCAGCCAAACATTCATGTAGTGGCCTGACTGAATGTATTTTTTCCCTAGGAATGAAGACATAAAGAGGTCTCAGGAACAAAAAAATCCCTTAAATATATTAAATTCCCATAGCCATTTAGAGCCCCTGCAGCCACATCTCAGTACTTGCCTTTTGATTGGGAGTGTTGTGTTCCCCCCAGCAAGCAGGGAGAAATCACATCATCTGGCCTGGGACCAGTCACACTGCGTAGCTGAGGTTTTGATGTTTGGATCAAAGCTGAATGCATTGGTTTAGGGAGGCTTGTAAAAAAGGACAAAATGGCCAAGTGAATTCCAATAGCGAAAGCCCGCGGTGATTCTCAGTGTGCTCACAGGCATTCACAAGCAAAAGGCTAATTGTCAACTAAATGTTTCTCTGGGTGGATGAGCTATATAGAGAGAAATGCACCCGTTCAGTATGCACAGAAGCAAACCGTGTTCATGCAAAGAGGCAGCTCCAGCCGAGCTGCTGTGGGAATTCTGTCATTCTCACAGCCGGGGTTGTTACTATGGAGTCCTGTGCATTGCTGCAGAACCTATATGAAGTGATGGATGGGACATTATGACAGTGCCTCGGCACTCCTGGGCCAGGGATAGATACCCACTGGCACTGGGGACGCTGTCTCTGGCCCAGCTCGGTTTCCTTTTGGATCCATTTTACCCTCTGGAGAGAGCGGGCCTGGCCCATGCACACAGTGGTGGTCACCCAGACTCTGCTGGTGCTTTGTGATCCCTCTGTGCAAGTCATGGGTCTGTTGTGTGGCCGTAACATGTTCCCCTCTGGGTCTGCTCTAGAGGTGCCGTGCTGCTGGGTCAGAAAAGTGTCATTCCAAACCTTGGATATTAGTTCCTGGTGTAGACTGGTGTTATTCCCAGTATGGACTGCTGCTGTGTCCCTCCCTCATCATTCTCACCTCCTGTGTCAGAGGCAGGGGACCTCTGTAGTCAGTGGGGAGAGGGAGACACATCTCAAGGGATGGATTCATCTCCTTTTAAGATCAGTGTCTAAGACAGGATGGAATGAATCGCTCTTTTAAAATCATCTTTGTTTTCTCTGGAGGCCTAGGAAACCTTTTCTATTTGTTTGGTCTAGAGCCCAGCTTTAAGATTGCTCCAGCTGAGTCCTCTGGTCCAGGACCAGAGTCCAAATCCTCAAAGGCCCCTCAGAACATTTCTCCCCTCCGTCTGCTCATGCAAATAGATGTCTACTGTCACTGGCAGGTTACCCACAAGGAAAAGGTACTGTCAGCACATCAGCTTCTGAGAAAAGTAAGGGCTGGTTTTGATTTAAAGAGTTTAAGTGTAATTTTAACAGTGTGAACCTGAGCTAGTCCAGGTGGCCAGGCTCTTTCCCTGCCATGTGAACTTCTGGCTGTGAGCTCATGTGGCTCTATGCTGGACTGCACCAGCACAGGAGGCAGTATGTGGCCATCGCACCATGTCCTTTACCATAATATGTCTACTCCCATGCCCTCCTGCAGCCAACAGACTGGGGCTCCAAGGACTTGTTTGTGTTCAGTAGCACTAGGAAGCATCCAGCTCTTGGAGTCATGCTCCTTAAAAATGGCTGTGTCCTGCCTTTTCTCAGACTGTCAAAGAAAAGATTCTCGTCTGGGAAGCCTGGACTCAGGTGGTGCCTCTTACTGCCTTACACATCCCTCTTGGAGAGGTTCTAGCATGTCCAGGAGACAGCTGTGTCCTTTGTATTAACTGGCCATTCCTATGAATATCCTTTCTTATAGCCTGGATTCCGGTCTAGCCCCTTCAGCTGGGTGTGTTGGAGACTGATCCAATGTTAAAAGGATACCACAAGAACTGGTCTTCATTTGAGATCATGGAGTAGGTTCTGACACAGAAAATAAGGATGGCTATTTCAAGTCAAGGTAAAGGTCTCACCTACCCCTGTGTTGTATTCCCAAGAGGACAAGAACAGGATGAGCCTTCAGTGATGCCTCGCTGGTTCCCCCCCTCTGGCAATCTGTGCCTGGGGGCAGCCTGAGCCAGAAGCAGTGCTTTTAGATTTGATGGATATGCCTTCCATTCATTTTTGTCACCCCTTCCTGAGCCCAGAGGAATGCCTTTTAGCATCCACAGTAGCACATCATCTGCTGAACGGAGAAGTACTGAGTTTGTTTCCAGCTGCTGTGTGTTAACTGGCACTTGATATCTCATGCTTGTAGAAAATAAGGGTTAGCTGATCCCTATTCACTTTCTCACCCCACTCAGGATTATTTAGACTTCTCCCAGAGCCCCCATCCGTTGTCTCTCCCTGGCTGAAGAGTCCTGGTTTGTCCAGCTGCTCATCCGAACCTGTCATTCAAGATCTCTTCCTTGAGTGGCAGTAGCTAGCTACAGCTCATCATTTTCATTTATAAAGTTGGAATTGTTTTTCTTCTGTGTACTGCTTCACTTTTAGCTTCATTTCATTTCAACTGCTGTATTTTTGCTATTCAACTGCTGTATTTTGTCATGTAGTGTGGTTATTAAAGTAGGATTTTTAACCTAAAATGCATGTGATTCATCATTTATGCCTAACTATGTTCTCCTAGAAACTGGCTGCTTTGTTTGCAACCTTCTCTAACCTTTTTAACCAGTCATTAAACTGCTGCATTAGAGGAAAATTGCAGCAGTAACTGCATTAGAGGAAAGCAGAAGAAGTTGCATATGGTTCAGCATTATCTATTTAATGTCATTGAATGCAAAGTCTTGTAAGCACCATCCATTTTAAGTTCTGTCAAAGTCTACTGGATAGTGCTAAAGAGCAGAATTTTGATAAAACATTATAACTCTACATATGTTATTTGACCAGTTTCTATGAAGATAGAGCCTAATTGAAGAATCACATTTTATCTGATAAGCACAGTGTATTAAAAAGAGCTAATGTGCACTGTAGAGAGAAGGCAGGCACTGGGGAGAAAGAGACAGTGGCTCACCGAGTGGGTTTTTTTTTCCTGACAGCAAAGAGCCACCGTACCTTGCTTTGAAACTCAGTGACTCTGCCTTGCATACAGGTGTCAGTGCCAAATGATGGGTTGCGTTTTTGTAAGAAATTGTGTACAAAATACAAACTCCAGAAACTGAGAGATGGACAATACCAATTCACCAGTTTGGTATTTTCTAGTATTTAGTTTCTGATGCTTTGTTCCGTTTCTTACAAAATGATGGTTTCTTCGGATATTTGACCTAATATCAGATGTTTGTTTTCCCTGTCCAGCTCTCTACGTATTATAAATCCAAATTTACATACACATATATGTGTATATATATGCGTGTTCAATTTAGTTTCTAGCTTCTAGGTGGGAAGAAGTGAGCATGTTTGAAAACCAATTTTAATTTTCACTGTGGTCCTAAGTAGAGATAGTTCCAGCAGGTTTGAAGTTTGCTGTGAAAGGACTTTACATATTTTTAGCAGAGGTAGAACT
>VYZW01024845.1:1868-19104 GCA_013401315.1 Balaeniceps rex | reverse complement strand
TGCTTCTTTGCTTTTTTTCCTTTTCTCCCTGATTTCCATGCATTCTTTTTTTTTTTTTTAATTTCTTTTCTTAATTTAAGGTGTCTGCTACTCTGTCAGAGAATAGAAGCTTTCTCTCCCACATTCTGAAATGACTCACTGGCAAAAGATGTGTGGTGTTAGATAAATAGTCCCAGTTCCTTTGTTTTCCATTCTGTAAAAGGCAGAAGTGAGTTTTATTTTATTCTACAGATGTGTAAGGAAGAATGATTAACTATGGATTGGTCTGGAGATATTCACTACCTGAAGGTTACACAGGGAGCAGTGAGAAATACTTGGCATTCACAATTCCTGTAAGATGAGTTGTCACTATTTTTAAAAACTTAGAGAAGTTGGAAANAGCTGATGAGAGACAATGCTAATATGCAGCTTGGAAATTAAAAAAAAAAAAAGCAAACAACCAAACTTGCAGTATAGTATGTATATTCTGCATTTCTTTACTATTTAATAAACCTTTTTTCTTTTAATGTGGCCTTCAAAATCAGACTTTCTCAAAAATTTTACAAAATCTTTTTCAAATATCTGACAGAATTTTCTAATTGTTTTATTGCACTTCATACTGTCTGTAACCAAAGAGCAAGGCCAGCAGGCTTTGCAAAAAGTAAATCTTTTATCCAATTTCCTTCATCGCATTATAAAATCATTGAAAGGAGAAGAACAAAGGAACTGNATTTCTTTACTATTTAATAAACCTTTTTTCTTTTAATGTGGCCTTCAAAATCAGACTTTCTCAAAAATTTTACAAAATCTTTTTCAAATATCTGACAGAATTTTCTAATTGTTTTATTGCACTTCATACTGTCTGTAACCAAAGAGCAAGGCCAGCAGGCTTTGCAAAAAGTAAATCTGGTATCCAATGGCCGTCATCGCATTTTAAAATCATTGAAAGGAGAAGAACAAAAAAAACACGAGTCCACAAGTGCAGCAAATCCCTTCAGTGAGCTATCTTTTGAGGTGTAAATCAGTGTTCTCACCAAGATTATAATTTACAGATGTAGTTCCATGATAACCACTGGACGGTCCTCGCTGCAGGACCACTTGCTCCATTAGAACAAATCAACATCACAGCTCATTCCTGTGGTCTACTGTATGCTGTGCGCATGCGGTGGGAATTTCTAATGGGCTCAAGTCTGCAGCTGACAAACCTGGGGCATGCTGAGAGTCACTGGTCTTCAAGCCAATGAACCAAAGACTTAAACACACCAGCTGTGCTTCACAAGCCAGTGCAGAACATCTATCAGCTAAGGACATTTTCTCTATGGAGTTTGTCACTGAATTGTATCCACTTCCCATGTCATCAGATTAAGCTAATGCTGCTTGTCACAGGAAATTAAAGAAAAAAAAAACAGTAAAAAAACCCCCAAACCCCTTCCACAAGCCCATATCAGCTTGGAAGCACAGTCAAAATATATTTTGATTTCTACTCATCTGTTAGGTCATTAGTTCTCTTTAATTACCACAGCCTCCAAAATTTCAACCCCTTAGGGTACAATCACACCTATCAGTGTAGACAATGTTTTGTAAATGCTGTATCTTACAAGTTGAAAAAAACACATCCACAATACAGGTTCCGCTAAAAAATTCATTAAAATTACTATCTGTGGAAGAGAGAATACCTAGTAGGGAGGAACATGTCTAAATTGTAATATGTCATACATATACAAATATATTAATTCAGTTCATGATGTTTAGTATCAAAGTTACGGTTATTTGCTCTCAAGCTCCTCTTTTCAAGAAATTTTTCAGTCTCTTTTGAGGATTAAGACTAAGAGATCAGAAACTAATTTTGTAGAAAATTATCTGTCATTGGTTACTGGCTGCTACAATCATTTTAGACTGTGGCATTCTGTTGTCTACTTTATTGTTGATTTTTGTGCATATAATTTCCTCACAGAATGAACTCAATCACATTTTGGGCTGCTACTGAAAAAAAGATGCTTAGAATTTTCCCACAGATTTTGTTATTGTTACTGTTAATAGAAAACGTGACTTATCTACGAAAATATTTTTCTTTACCTGTCCCCTTTGGATGAGGTGTTGACTGGGAAATAGTTTACAGTTCAGAATCAGTTTTTTTGGTAAAGGCCGTGGAAGAGGTAATCACAAAATAGCTGTCAATCATGCACACACAACAGTCATCTACTTGCATATGGGAGATCCAAGCTCTTTCTCCAAACAGGGGTTATCTGCGACTTCTCTGCATCCCAGGAGAGCGCATGAACCAATGGGGTACTTTAGTTTTCTTCCTTTTTCCCCTCGCAGGGCTTGTGAGAAGAACTCCTTTCCAAAACTAGATGCACTGGTATCACTGGGGCAACCTAAAGTTCTTCATCTGTTTGCATGGATGAATCTTTGCAAGAGGATTTGTGTTATACCTGGCAATTTGGTGATTAATTCACGTTCAACTAGCACCTTTAGCTGAGGTGAAGAGAAGGGGAAAAAAAGAAGAAAAAAAACCCCTTTCATATTGATTTTTGTTTATGCCCCTTGATAATTTTTAGATTTTACCTGGCTGGAAAAATGGGAGCTTTCCTCATCTTCTGCTCTCATGCTGCTTTTGCAAGTTATGCTACAGGCAGCTCTTGTGGTGGAACTTATTTTTCAAAGAGAAGAGTCTTCTGCAGGCTCAGACTTTGTGACTTGCAATTGCAAGCAATAGGACTAAACTCAGTTCTCCAGTCTGAGATAATTGGATGCATTTACTGATAATTAATGAAAATAATGTGAAGAAGGTGACAGCAAGTCAATATTGGGCGTGTTTGATACTGCTCACAAATAGAAAGACAGTAGCAATCAGGGAGTCAAAGATTTTACCTTTAAAAATGCTAGTCTGTTGCAGATCAATTGCAACTGATAAAATCAATGGAGAGCATTGTATAAAAAAATATGGTGGTGTGTTATTTTTCCAGCCTTATGAAGAACTCCAGGGAATTAAGCAGTATAAGGCAAGAACAGTTCTTTTATTAAAATTGCCTTCTCTAAACCCTTTAAAAACACTCTTTGAAAAGAGAAACTGCATGGCATTTTTCTTTTTTATTTAAGTGATAAAGACTATTTCACTGACATAATTAGTGAAACAGTTCTGAATGGTCATTACCTTGAGCCTAGTGACTGGATTTCATATATATTTATATAAAACTTTAAGAACCAGCTCTTGAGACATCAATTCATCTATTGGCAAGTACTAATGAGATCCCTGTCTCAGTCCAAGTATATATACACGTAGGTAGAAATTTGGGTTTCAATTGATGGTCAAGAATAAATCAATGTCTCAGAGTTTTCAACACTGTTTTATGGTAATTAAATATAAAATAAGATACTTGTCTGGGACTAAGTACTAATTTTATTATCATTTTCCTACTTCACATAGGTTCAGGCTGAATAAAAGCTCTAAAATTCTGCTTTAAATGGAAGTTTATTGAAATATTTTTTTTTTTTTAAGAAGAATGCCAATTTCAGTTAAAGGGGGCTTTTTAAATTTGGGTTTTTTTTAAGCTATTCTCAAAGAAATAACACTCTGCTGCCCCATCCCATCATCCTATATCAGATGTCTGTATAACAAGGCTGCATGTCTAGGAAGGGAAACTCATGTTCAAGGGCTGCTTTTTTTTTTCCTTTCTTTTCTTTTAATCAGGTATTTGAACCCATATCAGATACCTCTAACATGGGAGCCTGCATCACTGAAATCAAGATTATTTTTGTATGTCTGCTGACAGCCCTGAAAGGTTTGGGTTTTACCCTGAGCCCAGATTAGCTGGCTACATGAATCATTGTTTGAAACTATTTCCCACCCAGTTCTGCTCACAACCAGCTTCACAGAAGTGTTTTTGTGCCTTATTAACAAAGAGAAAAACTAATATTCTGCTTAATCCTTGGTCTACAATGAATTATTTTGCCAAATTAGAATCTCAGTAGAGAAAAAAAAGATTTGAAACACAAATGAAGCAATGCTAAGTATATTAGGAAAGAAAAATATTTCTAAATTTAAAATGACAGAAGTAGCTAAAAATATTTTTGCCAGTCAATCAACCAGCTGAGATATACAGAAGTAATATTGACTGCAGAGCCCCATAATTACTCTTTCAGGCTGCTGCCACACTTTTTGAGTTCAGTTTATTTGTTTTTAAATTACTTTCTTTCAGCTATCTCCTATTTTTGAAGTGTGATAATGATAATATTGGCTGACATTACAACTTGTTCAAGATAAGAATTATCTGCTATTGCAGAAAGTGAGCTTATCTGTAGCAGACTAATTCCTCAGCCAAAGATTGTGACCCATTTCAAAGTTCAGTTGAATGCAAAATGTTTAATACAATTGTTTATTTTTGTTTTGTGTATGAACATTTCTGTCCTGACAAGATATGCATGAAAGACAGTCTCTGCCCGAAAGAGGGAGAGATTTTTTATCCAAATAGATGAAAGAAATGACAAATGAGAAGATAAACAGTGGTACAGAGAAAGTGGCTTGACCAGAGTGCCACTTGCAGATTAATTAGAATTAGTACATGGTGACATAAATTCTTTTTACGCCACTCACTTCATCATAACTCTGCTGAGACTTGACCTTAAACTGTGGGAGAATAGGGTCCAGCGCCTTCATAAGAAAGAATCAATACTGCAAGTAGGGTAAGAAGATGTGTTATATGCAAAGTCTACAAGCCCACATAGGAATGGCAGCATGAAGTGTTTGCACGAGTGGTCAGGGAATATTTAGTCTCTCTACCCTGGTATTCCAGGAACTCAGTTAATGTTAAATGAAATTAGTGTTCTAATGCATAATTTTATTTGTACTGAAGCTGGGATTCATGGTTTGGACTGTAACTGGAGTGAATCCATACCAGTTTCATAAATTCTCAGTCTTTCAGAGCTTTTATTTCTGTCTCAAACTAAGAGATGATTGGAGAAACAAGCCAGATAATTTTAAACATCAGGACATTTAAACATTAAATGTTTTCAGGGCATGTTTTTAAAGATTTCCTTAGTTCTGATTTTTAAATCTTCTGAATAAATCTGCAGGAGTGCGTTTTACTTTCAAACTTTTATTTTAGAGATCATATTTAGTTAAAATAATTTCTAAAACAGTTGACTCATTCTAAAATGGATTTAAAAATCCACAGACTCATCTACCATTCTTTGGCTTCTCAAGTAAGACAGACAAATTCAATGGCAGATCTATAAATCATGTTAAAAATCCCTAAATAGAAAGATTTCAGCTACCCCACCTTATTTTACTCTTGAGATATATCTGATTTAGATTATAAATGTGTTCTGAAATCCTGCCATAATAATTGAGTTTATAAATCCTGCTGTCATATTTAAATCTGTCATGACTTATAAATCCTTTTCAAATTTTATGTCTCTGATTTTCCCCCAAAGCGAAGATTTAGTAAAGAGATCCAAGTTCATACTGAGTTCAACCAGGTGGCACATTTTACGACTACATCAACCACGGTAAATTCTCCCACTGAACTTCAAGATAATCCAAGTATCTCATAAGTGCCTAACCACATGGCTCAAAATTAAGAGAGTCCATGTTTGAATGACCTGGTTAGGAGCAGTACAGAAGGCAAACATGCTTTATTTTTCAATAGATTCAAAGCAGTAAATGTATTCTGTTGCTCTTGAATTTCATTCCATGAATCTGCAAGACGAATAAGGTGTTAAGGTCAGGATTTTCCTCTAAGAACTAGTCTAAACTCAGATGCAAAGCTGGTCAAAAACCCATTTGAATTCCATCCTTCAGTGTCCCTTATTTAAATAAGAATCATCACAGTGCAATGATTTGTCTCTCAAGCTAAGGCGTATTTTAAACAATATGAGCTGCTTCAAGGCCCTACAAAGAGAAAGCTATCTGCAGTGCAGATCAGAAGGTCTGGTTGGTCTTACAAAACTTAGAACTATGTGATGCGTTTCAAAGTCCCATTTCATCTACCAGCAAAAGCTTTAGGTGTGTGTATGGTTTTGTGTATTTTTATACATTATTATATCTATATTTATGCATCTCCTAGTTTCAGACTGTTCTTTTTTCTATTACAGTGAAATCCCCTGATTGCTTGTGCCTTACTGAAATCATTTGTGAGACAGACGTTGCAGATGTTCCGTGTCTCCTTCTAAATTCACATAAAGCTAAAGGGGACTGAGTCAATCCCAAGTACTGAAAAGCTTCCAATTTCAAGTAGTGAACAGTCAAAAGGGTCTAAACTGACTACTGTTTTCCAGACTGGATGAGCCCACGGAGTATGTGCATGATAGAGTACCATGAAATCATAACAAATATAGAAAAGTAGATGTGAAATAACTAAATCTAGGTGATCTTACTCAGTAGCTGTTGTGGTTTAGCCCCAGTCAGCAACCAAGCACCACACAGCCACTCACCCTCCCCCCCCCGGTGGGATGGGGGAGAGAATCGGAAGGGCAAGAGTAAGAAAACTCACGGGTTGAGATAAGAACAGTTTAATAATTGAAATAAAATAATAATAATAATAATAGTAGTAATAATAATAATAATAATTGCAATGAAAAAGAGAACAAGAGAGACAAACAAAACCCAGGGAAAACAAAACAAGTGATGCAACCGCTCACTACCCGCTGACTGACACCCAGCCAGTCCCCGAGCAGCGATCGCTGCCCCCCGGCCAACTCCCCCCAGTTTCTATACTGAGCATGACGTCATATGGTATGGAATAGCCCTTTGGTCAGTTTGGGTCAGCTGTCCTGGCTGTGCCCCCTCTCAGCTTCTTGTGCGCCTGGCAGAGCATGGGAAGCTGAAAAAGAAAGTCCTTGACTAGGGTAAGCACTACTTAGCAACAACTAAACATCAGTGTGTTATCAGCATTCTTCTCCTACTACACCCAAAACACAGCACTATGCCAGCTACTAGGAAGAAAATTAACTCTATCCCAGCCAAAACCAGGACAGTAGCCAAGTTAAAGCAAACCAGATGTGTTGTTATGAAAAAAATACGGTGTAGCTGTGGAACTCAGTGCCACAGAAACATGCCAGTAGCTTATGTGTGTCGAAAAAGCAATTAGATTAATAAGAAAAGAAATCTCTCCAGACCTAATAAATAAAAGATAGCACTAGCTCAAAAACTCTCCAAGCTATAGATTATAAGAAATCACTAGGGAAATATACTGTGAAAACATTGTCATATTTGTGTCTTATTCTTAGGCTCTTCTGCAGTTACTTGCCATTTGACACAGTAGAACAGAATACACAAATATACAAACTTCTGATCTTGTTTGGAAAGGACATTCCTGTGCTCTCACATTTTACTCACTTCCCTCACACTCTTTTTCTAGTGACTTGGAGCTCTGCATGATTGTGCAGTATCAGGTAAACAACTTTTAAGCAAATTAGTACTTCTCTTTATGTATTTATTATCCTAGGGGCTTGTTAATATTTTATTTAATATTATCTTACGGAGGGTTGGAGATTCATTGTTCAGTATTCGGAGCTTAATACACTGTGAACAAGCTTGTGTAAGATAGCAATGAGTATTTCACAGGATACTCTAAAGCATTTCAGAAGTTTTGAGGATTTTGAAATTTCACTCGCTCTTACATCGAAGAGCTGAATACTCAAGCTAAATGGGTAGTACTAACATACTGTCCTTCCTAGAGAGATGGGAAAAAAGTAGATCCAGGTATCTCTGCCAAGTACTACCAGGACTGGAAGTTTTGCTTTCAGAAATTCAGGTGCTGCATATTCCAAGAACTGTAGAAGCGTTTAGTTTGTTATCTCAGCTGAACACTTTGGGAGGTTCACGACTGAACCTAGAATGGTACTGTCAAATCCAAATTTGCTTCTTGTTCTCACAGACGAAGGAACAACACATGCATTACTCCAGAACTGATTTTTGCTCAGTTTCTGTGTTCTTGCTGTGTTAGATTCAATGGAATGCAATTTAATACAAGTATTGTATTGTATTGTTTTTTGGTCCACCGCCTTCCCATATCTTCTTTTAATTCTGCATGCAATGAAGATGATTCTTTCATTGAAAGAGGACAGTGTGATGATAATTGTGACAGTTTAACATGGTTAAGACAGCCTCATTCCCTGACCTGCTCAGATTACTGCTTCTGCTGCCACTGGTGCCGTCAGTAGACAGGTCTGTTTTGTTCCTGCATTAGGATCTAGTCCTCCACTCTAACTGTGACTTTTCATTTTATAGCATAGTTGCTAAGTAGCTAGAGCCTAAAAAAATACACCTTTCCTAGTGAAAATGAAAAAGTTCTACTAGAATAAGGGATTTTTTCTCTAGAAATGCACACCAGAGAAAAATAAGATTTCTCCTGGGCCAAAGCCACAGAACAACTCCAAGTGAAACCAGTATCCAAAGGTACTTTAAATGACTTGCTCTGTCTATAGGAAACAGGATTGCAACTTTCGTAACAGTTTATTTGGCTGTGACTGCAGCCATACATCCTTCAGCTCAGGGACACTTATTTTCTAATATCATGGCAGACAGTTTTTAAAATAAGTTTTCTCTGATTTTCTTCACTAACTAGAATTCCCTTTCCACACTAGGAAACACTCTCATGGCAATCCTAATGAAGCTGCCACTGAAGCACAGACAATCTCTTCTTTAGGAGACCTTTTGCTTAAAAGAGTCCTCTGCTCTGTTGACTGTCTGATTACATTCAGATAAAGCCAATTAAGCACTTATGACTTAGCAAAATGAATGTCTAACCAGTTATGTGGGAGTTATTAAAGTAAGTCTTCAGGGGCGACTTCAGTAAACAATCTAGGAGTGCTTTTGTATAAAATCAAATCTGATGTATCCAATAGAGATATAAAAGAGGGAAAAACAGGACAAATTACTGTAACTCTGCTAACTATATTCATATTTACAGTCTGATTTATTAAATATAGCCTTGAGGGAAACTTCAAAGAACTTCATTTATTTATTTATTTTATGTTTTGACTGTATATATTAATTCTTTTTCCAAATCATTTCTTAGCTATATTTGATAAATACCTCAAAGAATAGAACTTTTCTGTTATTCAAATTACTCATTTATATCAAATTTATATCCGGTCTTATTATTGCCTTACTATTGTTATATTATTATGACAATACCTTATGTTACATTGCTAATAAAAACAAGCAATCCAAATATTCTCACTTATCTATAGCATTACAGCTTTACCCCTCCATTAACTCAATCAACAATGTTAATGTAGTCCTTGAAGGTAATAATCTAGTTTCTGTACATCAACACATCCACCTTTTTTTCATTCATGCCAAGCAGATTTTGTAGACTCAGTTTTTTGTAAACTAAGGAAAGCTCGATTTGTAAAGAAGATAGGGGACTGTGTGAACTACTAGTTTATATCATCATAAAAATAACCATCAGAAAAATATAATCAGAAAAAATAATTTGTTCTACTCTATTATTTTTTTGGAAGGCAAGATTTTGATGAGACATCATCCAAAATTATTAGTGACAATCATATTTTCTTGGTAACTGTGTATCTCCCTTCATCCTTCAAGTCACAAGGTCTAAATGTAAGAGAATACTCCAATGTTCTCCAAGCTGTTTATGTCTACAAAGTTTGTACAAAAATCTAGTAGCTTTTATTTTCTGTTGTTCTTCCTTCCTTCGTGCATGATGATGTCTGTTTTCACACAAAGATTTCCAAAATTCATCAGCCAATTGTCATGATTTTGCATTTTGCCTTCACACAGTCATTGAGCTCTCGTTTCTCCTGCTTTCTAGAGCAATAGAGCTCTCTGCTCTAGAGGTCTCTGCTGCAATGTGAACATCCAAGCGTACTTGTGCAAATCCTTGTAAAGTCACTGCAGTCTCCAAGAACATGGGAGATGTTGGGAGGCTGTATTGACGCATCAAAAAAAAAAAAAAAGGCAGTAGTGATCAAGCAGTCTTTAAGCTTTGTCACCAAAAGCATATGTTTAGGTATCACCTGGAGGGAATAGAAATCTCAGATACATTGAAGACATAAAGATTAGGTCTGGTTTTGTACCATCTTCCTTATAATCTTACAATGTCCTAAATAGGTATATGTCTTGACCCTTCCTCCTTTTCTTCTGGTTTGAAATCTACGTCCATAGTAAATTTTGTACATAAAAGATGATAGAAGAACTGAAGAGAACCTCAAAAGATGAAGAGTGAGGGTATATTTTGACAAGTTTTCCGGCAAAAGGCTCAATAAATCGTGTTCTGAAAAGTGCGTGCGCCGGCACTGAAATCAGTGTGGATAGCACTGCTCAATAATTTCCTTCTGGGCTGGCTGCAGATGGTGCTGCTAGATGGGAGTACTGCTGAAACCAACCAAAGTACCTACAGGTCCTGTATAACCCTTCTCTGCAGCTGCCTGTGTCCTTACCAGCCACCTTGTGTCACACAGCCGCAATATGAATTTTGCTCCAGAGCTATAACTGGTAGGGCAAGTTTGCAGTTCTCTGGCTGTGCTAGTGCATGGTCTTGGGATCTGGTCCATCACCTGGAGAAGCAGAAATTCCCATATTCAGAAAGGACCAAAAAAATGAAGTGATATTCCAGGTCCTGCCAATGATGAATAAGAGAATAAAGGCTCCAGTCTATGTAAACAGACATCTGGGTTCAGGAATTTATTTTGTCCACAGTTTTGTGCCTGGATTGCTAACCTTAATCTGTCCCACAGCCTATCAATGCCTACATTTCTTAACAAAACATTATAAGGTATGTGTAATATTCTAAAAATATTTACTAAGGAATCCACCAGGGCTTTGTTTTAATCAGTTCTTTTCGTATTTAAGTAATCTTTTCTATTAAACCATCTGACTGTGTGTGGCAGAGCTTGACTTATGCTTAAATGATATCCCAATGAGAAATGCAAAATGAGCTGTGATTGCGTTTATAAAAGAATGCATAAATAAATATACTTCGAAGGAATGAATCAAAGGAGTAGGAAGAAAAAAAAAACATCCCAAAGCCTCACCCTAGCAGGCTGCTAGTGAAATACATTTTTTGTATTTGAAAACCAAATTAAAATTCAGCTCTTTTGTTAGGAACACTTAAATGCAGTGCAGTTACCCTGCATTTAAATCAGTGTAACTAAGACCAGATTTTGATCTTCTGTATCTTGACTGCTCTTCAAATAAGGATAATCAAAGATGTTCAGCAAAAAAGAGTTGTGGCTAATACCATCACTATTGACAGTCATTTTTACTTTCTGTAGCACTCAACTCTTCTTGTTACGCATTTCTACACTGCTTCATAATACAGCACATTTTCAGAAGAAGACAAATTATTCTAGCGCTATAATTATGAGCAATCTCAAGTAAAATGTATGTGAAAATAAAAACCAAGATCACACAAGGGAACAGAGTTACAGGGCTATTCAACCTGGTTGCCTTGCCATGCTAAAAAGGAAAGTGAAAAAAGAGACAGAGGGGTAAGTGTGACAGATTTTTGTTCTTAATGTATTCATCCTGCTGTATACATTAGCGCACATTCATAATGGTAGGTTTATAGAGATATTTATCTTACAGAAATTTGTTTTCCTAAAAAGCACACATTAAGAAGTCTGTCAACTCATTATAGTGAGATATTTACCCTCAAACCAGTATGAATTGTGATCAAAGCAGCATATGCATTGATAAAGTGTCTTGAATCTCACTTCTTAAACCTTTGTAGATATCTGTTGAAAACCTATATCCTTCATGCAATCCAGACAACCTGCAAGGTACTTTTTTGGGCACTTGTATGTCCTATATCACCAAAATACTTGAATTTTCTTAAACAGTTATCTTGATATCATGGTTTAACCCCAGCTGGCAACTAAGCACCACACAGCCGCTCACTCACTCCCCCATGGTGGGATGGGGGAGAGAAGCGGAAGAGTCAAAGTGGGAAAACTCATGGGTTGAGATAAAGACATTTTAATACATAAAGCAAAATCCACGCAGGCAAGCAAAGCAAAACAAGGGATTCATTCACTACTTCCCATGGGCAGGCAGGTGTTCAGCCATCTCCAGGAAAGCAGGGCTTCATCACACGTAATGGTTACTTGGGAAGACAAACACCATCACTCCGAACATCCCCCCTTTCCTTCTTCTTCCCCTAGCTTTTTATTGCTGAGCATGACGTCATATGGTCTGGGACATCCCTTTGGTCAGTTGGGGTCAGCTGTCCCAGCTGTGTCCCCTCCCAACTCCTTGTGCACCCCCAGCCTGCTCGCTGGTGGGGTGGGGTGAGGAGCAGAAGAGGCCTTGACTCTGTGTAAGCACTGCTCAGCAGTAACGAAAACATCCCTGTGTTATCAACACTGTTTTCAGCACAAATCCAAAACAGCCCCATACTGGCTACTGTGAAGAAAATTAACTCTATCCCAGCCAAAACCAGCACACTTGACAGGACCACAGCTATATGGCATAGCCAGTAATTCAATTAAGCAGTACTGAATCTAGATGATGGGAAAAGGAAACAGCGGTGGATGTAGTTAATTTTCAATTTAGCAATGTTTTCCACACGGCCTTCCATAACATCCTCACAGACAAACTGATGAAGTATGGACCAGATAAGTGAACCATGAGGTGGACTGAAAACTGGCTGAATAGTTGGGTTTAAAATGTTTTTATCAGTGGCAAAAAGTCCAGCTGGAGGTCTGTCACGACTGGTATATCCCTGGGGTTGGAACTGGAGCCAATATTTCATCTTCATTCATGACCTGGATGAGGGGACATAGTTCACCCTCAGCAAGTTTGTAGGTGGGAGAAGTGGTTGATAAACCAGATGGTTGTGCTGTAAATCAGAAGGAGCTGGCAGGCTACAGAAATAGTCTGAATTTAACCTTAAGTTCACCAAGGGAAAAAAGTTGAATCCTGGCCATGAGGAAGATCAGCCTCATGTACCAGTACAGGCTGAGGACCACCCAGCTGCAAAGCAGCTTGGAAGAGGTGGACCCGGGGGGTCCTGGTGGACACCAACTTGAACATGAGCTAGCAATGTCCCCTTGTGGCAAAGAAAGACATCATCTTCCTGGACTGCATTAGGCAGAAAGGTGCCAGCAGGTTGTGGGAGGTGATCCTTCCCCTCTGCTGAGCTCTGGTGAGACAATCTGGAGTGCTGTGTCCCTTTCTGAGCTCCCCTGTACAAGACAGACATGGACATACTGGAGCAAGTCCAGCAAAGGGCAACAAAGATGGTTTAGGGATTGGAGCATCTTTCATATGAGGAGAGGTTGAGAGAGCTGGGGTTGTTTAACCTGGAGAAGGGAAGGCTCAGGCACATCGTATCCATGTGTATAAATACTTGATGGGGAGGAATGAAGAAGATGGAGCCGGAAGCTTCTCAGTGGTGCCAAGTGAGCAGACAAGAAGGAATGGGAACAATTTGAAATACAGGAAATTCCACTTAAACATAAGAAAAAACTTTTTTGGGGGTGTGTGTGAAGGTGGTCAACTCTGGAACAAGTTACCCAGAGAGTTTGTGGACTCTCCTTCCTTGGAAATATTCAGAACCTGACTAGACACCGCCTGAGCAACCTAGCCAACCTTGCTTGAGCGGGGGGGTTAGACTACGTGATTTCCATAAGTACCTTTCCATCCCATCCATTCTGTGATTCTGTGAAGGACAGTTTAACACCAAATTGCTGAAAAAACAGAAGGATACCAGGTCCTCCACTGTCTACATGGAGAAAAAAAATAGTCTGGCTGCGGCAGGTGCCACTAGAAGGTCTGTCTTAGCTTACTGTAAGCAGAGGAGCAGTGGATTTAGGAAAAGAAGCTTTTACAGGTCCTTCTGGTCTCCTTTCTGGGAACCATACTGTCTGTGATCTAAATCTTCTGTTCCTTCTTATGCCAAAAATAAGCTTAATGTTATTCTTGGGATGGTGTAACAGTGGGTTTTTTTTGTCCAAACAGTAATTAATTAAAATAATCACCAATAAAAAGGAAGATAGCAACATAAAAAGAAAAAAAAAAAGTGAGTGTAGATAAAGGACAGAGAGACACATGAGTTCTTGGTGACATTAGAAGAATAATTGTGAGCAAAAAAGGCAAGCAAAGGCTCTAAGGCATTACCGGCTTTATGATTTTCTTGTTATTCATATTATCTCCACTCAAAAAAGAAAAAAAATCATTATGTTGACTGCTTTTTATGTTGAATTTTGATTTACAACTTTTGAACAGCAAAAATCATCTAAGACACTAGTAAAATGTTGTTAATTCCAAATTTAAAATATGGACTTTCATGTTTAAAAGCCTCTCCTTAAACTTGTCAGTGTTACCACTGAAAATTAAAAGATTAAGTTTTCTTTAGTGATTGTGATTGGCCTCAGATTCATACCAGTTTCTTAGTGTTCTCTTATTACAGTACTCAAAAGGACATCTCCAGAGTTCACAGATGTTGACTTGCACTGTTGTTTGTCATCTTTAGCGTCCTGTTGGGAATAATTCTGGCAGATAAAATCCAGAAAGATTTTTTTCTGAAGATGTGGTTATAACCAGCCTAGCGGGAAAGTGTGTCTCAGCGTTACCCAGAAGAAAAGTACAGCAGTCATTTCAAGCCTGTTGTTTCATCTTGTGACTATTGAGAAGCTGTTGGGGTTTTTTGGTTTTTTTTGGTTTTGAGGATTTTTGTTAGGTTTTGAGACGGTTTGGAGGATTTGGGGTTTTTTGGTATAATGTGATATATAAGGGTTGTGTGCATTAATGTCATAGTAATTTAATACTTTACAAAGAAACCATCCATCATCATGACTATAAAGTGCAGTAGAGTAGTCTATAGCGTTAGCATGAAATTTCTCAGTATGAATATTCCAGACTTGTATTTTTACTGAATTACAAAGCTCAGTTCAAGACTTTCAAGGAAATTTCATGATTTGTCATTATGGCTACCTTCAGCTCTAATTATGCAAACTCCAGCCATTAGAAAGGAAAACAGACAGTAGGTGGAGTAAACAGAATTAGTCTGCAGGATTAGGTAGAATGGATCAGTCACTGAAATAACCATATCAACAGGTATTGCCTCACCCAAAGATCATTTAAATCTTTTCAGGGCCTTTAATGAATTTTGGATCAGATCTCAGAAATGTAAATTATTTAGTTTTCCTGAACAATTTTAAAACACACACAAACACTTTAATCTAATTGAAGCTTTGCTAGTAAGAGTAGGATACATGAGGGAGAGAGAGACACATTGCTATTTCTAATCTGCTTTGTCAGAAAACGCTCCAACGCTCCACTCTTGAGGGACCTTTAAATAAATAGCCCCTGACTGGGCAGGCAAACACTATCTACCAAGCCAAATTACCATATATATTTTATGTATTTTAGTATTTTTATAAGTAGGCAGGTAAACACAACTTCTCCTTGAAACAGACACCTACATGTGATTAGCTGAATGGATGCACAGACTTCTTTGATGACATTGACAAGGGATTTGCCCCTAGAGCCATTTGAAATGTCCAAAGGCATCTGCAAAACATGGCAGCAGTGAGTCAGGACCTCTGTGAGAATACGTCCATCTGGAACATTAGCTGGAAGCCAGGAAGGGTCTCCTCGGGACATGTCAGTTGACTCCAGATGTATGCGATGAGGTGCATTGAGCCCCAGCTGTCTGCATTGGTGATGTTTGCATTTTAGATTATATGAGCTGCACTCTAAGGACTTGATTCTGAAAAGTTCTCTAGTCTCAGTTAATGAAAAACTCATACACATGAGCATATCTATTTTATTTTATCTTACTAGAGTGTGAGTTTTCCTTTAAGAACATGAGCATTGCCCAATGCACAGAGTTAAGTTTTTTCATGGACTTGTTGCCTACAAATGCTTCATTTGCGAACATACAATTCGCAAGTTATTAACGTGCCATTTTTTCCCACCAGTGGTTCACTTGTATTTCCTGTTGTATTAACATCTTTTTTTCCCCCTTTTTTCTGATGGCCATTTCAGGAAATTCAGATTATTTACATGGGAAAGAACCAAAAGAAAACAAATAATCTTTTGTCCAACTCATATGATGAAGACAGCTTTATTTGAAATGAAAGGGGTGAAAATTGCAGGAGTCACATACATATTTTTTTTAATACTCAGCACTCGTTAAAAAACTATGAAACACAGCTAGTACAGTTTGACACCAAATTCAGAACTGAGAATCATAAAAAAGACCTCAACAAATCACATTTCCACATTCAAGTCATTCTAACGAACACACAGGACAAACCGAAAGTACATCAAGTTGTCAAGTTACATTAATTCAGCAGGGTTTATAAAAAGTAAGGGTTTACAATCCAGTATTATGATTTGCTTGTAGCTCTGGCAGAAGAATAGAATAAATTAACCAGGCTCATCTTAAGATTTCCTTGCAATCAGTTAAGCTTGGGTAGCTCAAATCTTTTTTATCTTCCAAACCATGCTTCTGATATGCAAGTATGGTCTCTGGATCAATGAGGAAGGACATGGAGTTCCAGAATCCTGTTGATCTTCCTGCAACTCTCCAGCTCATTTAGTAGACTTCCTCTGTTTATATTTTGACTCTTCAGAGATATGCTAGATACATACAGTGTCAGGCCCTGTAATANCTAGTATCTTTTTAATTTTTTTTTTAATTAGTATTTTAATTTTTATTTAATTTTGGTGATAATTTTGGCTTGGAGAAGCCTTCTTGTTTAAAATGTTTCCATCTTCTTTTTGAGATGTACGGTTCCTCAGGAAATGTAGGATTCCCACTTTTTCTCCTTAAACAGCTTTCTACAGGGGGAAAAAGAAAAAAAACAAAGGAAAAGGGTCTGCTGAAGAAATAAGTAAAATTCTTAAGGCTCTCATGCTCCTTTGATTTCTTTGTCATGACTTTTGAGACACAAGCACTACTACTTATGTACAAGGAGAGGCTGAGAGAACCGGGTTTGCTCAGTTCAGCTTGTTCAGTTCAAAGGCCAAGGGGGGATTTTATTGCTGTTCTTATCTGTCAAATGAGAAGATACAGAGAAGATAGAGTCAGACTGTTGTCAGAGGTGTACATGACAGGCAATGGGCACAGGCTGCAACAAGGGAAATTCTGATTAAGTATTAGGGAAAAGGTTCAACAATGAGATTTTGTGGAATCTCCTTCCTCAGAGATTTTCAAACTTGACCAAGCGAGGCCCTGAGCAACCTTTTCAAAGTTGTCCCTGCTTTAAGCAAAGGTTTGGACTAGATCATGTCCTGAGGTCCCTTCCAAATTAATTTCTTCTGCAGCAGAAGCAGAGG